>ML803687.1:132469-162429 GCA_009831015.1 Picea engelmannii
TTCAACCACTAACTTCCTCACTATTATAAAGGCATCAGTTTACATGTTTATTTTTTTACTTTTACTTGATCATATTTAAAATTTACTATGGTGGCTAGCTGATTGCCACGTCTGAGTGATTAACAACAATTAAAGTTTTGTTAAAAAATAACACTAACACGTTTATTGTAACACTAACACGTTTATTTTAACACAGCGTTTAAAAAATAACACGTTTGTAATGAAAGACACACCGGACGCTCTAGAAATGTTTGTAAGCACATCAAATGAACTGATATATATATAGAGAAACAATTCGATTGAGAGTCAATGCCTGGTGCATTCATTCGAGGCCTTAAAAAAATAAAAATCCACCACGCGTCAGGCATGGCATTTGACGAAATGTCAGCGTTTATTGTTTTTACAATAGATCATTTTGACCTTCGAATTTTTCCTGTAGAATTTGGTCACCAATAGACATGGAGTTTGGGCTATGCTTTAAACGTTGCACGATGGTTTTTACGTCGACTCGGTTGTACCTACCAACACAAGGACTCCATAAGTTGACTAAGTTATATATATATGCAGAATTCTACTCAACAAACACACATGCGATCTGCAGTGCTCTGAGAAATGCTTTTAAAATATCATGGTAATGACATGTTACGTCATCAACCACTGTTTTCGACGCCACTGTTACTCGGATACAAGTTTGCACCTTGTCTTTTTGTTCGAAGTGTTTATTTATCACATGTTCTTCATTTCAAAACATCCAGGGTGGATCACTAGTCTCCTCACTTCAAAATTACTTTTTCGAGCCATTTGTTATAATATTTGTAATAGTTCACTCAAATATTACCAGCTGATACCTTACGAACAAAACCCTGCCATCTATATGTATACTCAGGCTTTTGTTATGGATACTCACCTTACCCAAATAGGTTGGCGAGTGAATTTTACTACGGGGTTTTTACTGGGCTTAGAATTTTACAACCGATACCTTTCGGCGTTTTCCATCCGCGACTTAGAGGCCGTGCTAGTTAATAATACTAATAGTTATTACGCCGAAAGGTGTATACCTATTGGAGATGGGCACAATTAATCACCTTTTAATTTAAAATTCTAATCTGATGGCTAACAATTGAAATCGCTGGAATATTCTTAGTCGTCCTCCCAAATCAATGAATGTGATTTACTCTTCATAACTTCCTTGTATTTTTGAATGCATCAGTTAACCTGTTTACTTTTTAACATTTACCTAATCATATTAAGAAAATACTGTACCACCACATGATTTCCACGTTTAACTGATTAACCTTTGGAATTACCACATTTAAGATTAACTTTTGGATTTCCTCAGATCTATGTGCGTTTTAGCTGTCCGTGCGTTTCAATTCACTAGACTAACTTTCGGCGTTCACCAGCTGCAACACCATCCACTTTGCGACTGTGCTAGTTTATTCATGTATTACCTTAGCATGATAGAAAACATTTTTTAATATATAATGTAAATTCGGTGTATATTTTCACACCTACACCACTTTTGTGTCTTATAACAATCATTTAAGAATATATCATTGTGACTAATATTTTCCTTGCTATAGAGTGACCCATTTCTGTTCAGACACTAATCCTTTGTAGTGAGCTATGACATAGGTCGAAGGTTTTCAAATCCTTAACCTATCGAGACCTTGGTCATAATTCGGTGTTTGAGCTTAAAAGTTTGAAGATATTGGAAGTCGATACTAGTAATATTGATCATTGTTATTAGAGAAAGACACTATATTCTACAACTCCATTTGCTATTACAAGTGATTTGAATTAGGTTCCGTAAAAAACAATGAACTTGAATGATAGTTTGGACAAGATCTAAGTATGGGAAGCATAGAGTTAATCCAATGCCCCACACTAACCTTTAGACATACTCATCACACTCTGATATGGTGGGTAACACCAACTCCACTAGTGCTACCAATCTTGATGCAAGCACAATGTATTGTATGATTAATGAAGCTCTTGAGAAATATTACAAGGAAATTTACAATTAACATGTGTTGGAATTATTGTCATTGATGTCAAAGGATTTATGAAATTACAATACACACAACATATCCAAGATTGATACACTCACTCTCACACACACATGATTACAAGTATATTAAAAAAGGGGTGCATGTGAAAAAGTAAAAAATGAAATAGTGGTTTTCAACCCATGGGTTTGGGGTATTTTCCCATGGTATATGGGTTATTTTCCCATGATATTGGGAATTAATTATTTACTTAATGGACATGTCCCTTCATGAAGGGTTATGAAAAAAGTATAAAAATAGATAGTATTGAGAGAAAGTGTATTTTTGTGCAAGATGTAGTAACATTTGAATAAAAGGACGAGCAAAGATTGAATATCATTTTAAAAGGGAAGAGTTGCAAAACTAGTTTAAGGTCATCTTGGAATTTTTGTGATAAATTTTTTCTAGGACGTTTCATACCTTAAAATTTTGAAGGGATGGAGGAGAAATCTTGGTGTACATGTGATACACATTTCAAATGTTGTTTCACTATACTTTCAAAGATATTTCGTGGAATTTAGGGTTCCTAAATGATCCTAAAATGAGTTTCAATTAGGTTGGCTTGACAGTTTCACTATAAATTATTTTAAGGGATGTTTCAAACCTTGAAATTTTGCAGAGACAGAGAAGAGATCTATGTGTACATGTGGTAAAAATTTCAGATGATGGCTCTCTATACTGTCAGAGATATGCTCTATAGAAGTTAGGGTTTCTGAATACTCTCAAGATCAATTTCAAACAGGTCAGTTTAAAATTTTCACTATAAATTCATTTTTGGGACTCTTCAAACTATGAAATTTCAGAGAATAGAGGAGACATACATAAATACCTCAGGTAAGAATTTCGGAATCAGATTTGCAAAATTGGATACATGGCATGTTGTACAAATTTGTTCTTGGGAAGAGGCCCAAAACAACAATCTTTGGGAAAGTTTCCATTTGGAAATTCAAATTTTGGTGAAACTTGGAAAAGGCATAAGTAGTGAGTAGACCCGTTGAAGGAAGAAACAATGAGTAGACTTAGTGAAGGTAGAAGCAATGAACAAACTTGGTGAAGGAAAAAATAGCAAGTAGACTCGGTGAAGGTTGGTGAAACTCACACAAAGAGATTGGTGTCTCTTGCTAAGTTGGTGCTTAGCGCTTAGGATTGGAGTTTCCAGTAGATTGATGTCTCTTGATAAGTTGGTGCTTAGTGATGGGGATTGGTGTCTACAAATATCTATAAGAGATTTATGTCTCTTTCTAAGTTAGTTCTTAGTGGTAGGGATTGGTGTCTACGAAGATATGTAAGAGTATGGTGGTTCTTACTAGGATTTGCACCAATGGGGATTGATGTCTCTAGTAGGTTGGTGCCTACAAATATTTGTAATAGTAAGTTGGTAGCTATAAATAATTATACAAAGATTTTTTGTGGTTTTCTCCTGAAAAGGTTACCACGTAAATCTTGTGTTCCATGTTATGCAGTTAATAGATCTCATATGCAATTGTTTTCTTATGGTTGATGGATGCTTGAAAAATTAAAAAAATTTCTTATACTGATTCACCCCCCCCCTTCTCGTAGTATAAGTGTTTTCTTAACAACATGCAAAGATCTTCAACCAAATTGTGCTCCAAGATGAACATAGAGCATTTGTTCAACATAAACTGGGCTCATTGGGTGACAACCCATTCGAGGTGAAGATTAATCATAACATTCCCATGTTCAAATGTAAGATCTACATTAAAGTACTTGATGAGTGGTTTAACAGACTGTAGGCCTATTTTGACACACAAATAATCAAGCTTGCAATATTGAAAATGTCCATGACTACTAAGTCTTAGCGGGAAGCCCATAGCCAATAATGCGAAGAGTGCAATGAACCCATCACTATGTGGGGTAAATATATGAACCCATCATTATGTGGGGAAACTTTATGCAAGCCATGCATGACAAGTTCTACCCATTAAATTATCAAGAAGATCAATGCATGAAATCATTGCAAGTGCAATCAATAAGTTGATGACTACATGAATGAGTTCCATGCAGTGACTTGTTTGGACATCAAAAAGGAATATCTTGACCTTTTTCATTGGTGAAAACCTCAGATCCTACTATAAACACACATAAGGATGCACACATTTTTTCAAAAAAGAATGAGAATAAGTATTAGTCCAAGAACAACACATATCATCTTGGTGACCAATGCAACCAATAATTTAAGGCCAAGACTGTCGACAAACAACATGGGCATAGTCAAATAACACTACATAGTCTTAGAAACAATATGCCCTTGAAAAACAATGCCACACTAGTCTTGGCCAATAACACAATCAGTGGAAGCACACAAGGAAATGATGTGTCACACATAAGATGACCTCACACTCCAATGACAATTGTTGTACTAAAGTTATTTTTTGGTGCTTTTTTTAAACCCTTGACACATGATTAAAAAAATAAAGTAACTACACCAAAACCAGACCCTCCCAACATCATTTTTCTCACAACATACACAACCTCAACACCCTCAATGTAACATCCCCCCTTTACTCCCCAGTTTAATTAATGCTTATGTAAATGTAATGTGTGGCTACGACCAACACGATGTAATATGAAAATTGTATTTCAATGTTTTAATAATAAAACGTGATACCAAATGCTAAGGGGAAATGGAAAAGAGATGGGGGCTGAATTAATCCACAACAAAGGGGAGTGTCTAGAATAATGGCCAAGAGGGGTTCAAGGGGGAATTACCCATGTATATTAATTCGACCCATTTTCCTAAATTTGCTATTTGTATATGAACCTTCTCATTTTTGATTGAGTGTTCCCAAAGCCAATAATTGAATACATGTAAGAGGATGGGTGTGAGTATTCACATCCCATATTTATTGGGCACATGGGGGTTGAGTGCAATCAGCTTGGGGAAGACTGTGAGTCAAGCAAGGAAAGCCAAAGGTAGGAAATCCATATGGGTTGGGACAAAAATTTTACACATTGAGTTTTTGTGCATGAGGAGCAAGGAAGAGAGCTTGGAGTTGGTGCAACCATAGAGGGAAAATTTTAGAACAAGCTGGAGTGTATTGGAGTGTATTTGGAGCTGGAAGCTGAAGATCCAGGTTGTTAGGCCTAAAGAGTGAACTCCTGGGCGAGTTTTGTTGTAACAAAAAGTGGTTGTTGTTGGTTTACTGGTAGTTTTCCTAGTAGCAGGTTCCCTTGAGTTCCCAACTGAGATATTCTTGGTTACTTGTGCCAGAGAGACCATGATAAATGAATGGGACACTCGAGGGACTGATATTAGTGAAGGGGTACATTCCTTGGGTTAGGCAGGTCAAGAGGAAGAGAGCTGGTGGAAAATCAAGATAGTTGTAGGAAGATATCAGTGGGTTGTGAGTTTATGAGCTGTGAGAGACCACCCTCTTTTGTGGATTACTAGCCTAAGATCAAGGGTTATTTTTTGTTGATATTTGGAACACAAAGTCTATGGTTGGGTGGAACGTCCGTCCCAAGTACTTGGTTGCACAACCATTGTTAAAAGATAAGTGTTTATCTATTTTTTGTCTTGTATTTATGAGTCAAATTATTGTGCATGAACTCTGTGTATTTGAGAATGATTTATATGCTGCTATAATGAAGTTTATTAGCTACATTGATGTCTATTTTAGTATGTTGTATATGCATCAGTGCAATGACAATGAACAATAGTTAAATATGATTTTAATTCGTAGTTGAAAGCTATAGGAAATCAATTAGTTGTAAGAATTAAATTATTTAACATAAATTTTGTTTTTATGAGTATTTCTCACTGTAATGTCCCTCTATTGGGCTAGGGTACATTAGCTTATGGTATCAAAGTGCTTGGTTCAAACATCGGGCTTGTATGGGCTCGAACCAGAGCGAATTGCTGAAATTCGTTGTTGTAGATTTTGCCTATGACAGATTTGGGGAAAAACAGAGGATTTAGAGAGAAACCCCCAAATCCATGGGGAAAATACAAGTTTTAAAGACTCTGGACGGTTCACAAAATGGGTGGAAAAACGAAGCTTGTATGAGAAAGTTACAACAAAAATACTAAGGGTAAAATTTTGGCACTAGTTTTACTTTCGGAGGGCATAACTCCATGCTCAAAAATCTGTTTAGGGCATAAAAGAAGTTGATGGAAAACTTGTGACCCATAGAAGCAAGTGGAAGAGTCATATTTTGGTTATGGGTACTTGAAAATGTGATGGGAGAGAAATAAGACACATGTAGCATACATGGGTAATTTGGGTAAAACAACCTAAATTTCTCTGGACCATAACGTCTAGCTCGGGGCTCAGATTTGAGCAAGCGAATAGTTGATGGAAAGGTATTGAGGGGTAGAATACATCTATCCACCAAATTTTTTGAATTGGGCAATATATTTTCTTATAAATTGATAAATATATTTCTGTAGCAGTAAAAGAGTGGAAATTGCAACATGTAAATGTTGTAACTTTTCGCTCAGAACTCAGATTGAGGCATGAGTACAACTGTTGGAAAGTTGTTTTAGTGAGGAATGCATCTAAGGAATTATAATTTTGATTTGATGCAGTTTTTCCTCCATAAATTGATGAATAAATAACATGTATTCTAATGGATGGAATGTTTTATGTATGCATGTTTCTAACAATAATTATTGCATTCACATTTTTTAAAGAATTAGAGGTACAAGAAAGAAACTTTGGTTCTTATACGAGGACTGGAGTTATGGAAGATTCTCAAGGATATCACAATCATGAGGAAGAGTTCATAGGTTTGAATTTCAACATGGTAAATACCGAGACAAAGTCAAATGGAAGAAGAGATAGGAAGGAGCCTATCACTATGAGAAGCCTGCATAGAGAAGTGAAAATATACAGAGTTGATAACAAAAGTATTATGAAGGCTCAGGAATAGATACTTCAAAGATTAAACATGTTGCATAAGCAATTCAACAAGGACTCTAGCACCAAGCAAGTATCTAGTTCTAGACAAGTGTCAGCATCATGATCCCATAACAAAATGGATGATCATGGAAATTATAGGCAGTCAAGAAGCATGAGCAGGGGCCATCATTCTCCAAGGAAATCCACTAGAATAACTCATTCAAGTTCAGGGTCAGGGAGTATCCCAAGTGTGTCTCCTATTTGGAGGAAAAGAAGAAGGCCTAAGGTAAACATCTTGCAAGGTGAACTCAAGAAGATTAAGCCACCAACTTTCAATGGTGAGCATAGGAAAGGAGAAGAGGTTGAGGCATGGTTGTTGGAAATGAAGAAATATTTCCAGCTGCATGATTACCCCTCACTAGTAGAAGCTAGAATTTCCACTTACCACTTGCAAGGAAAAACATCCATGTGGTGGGATAAACTTAAGCAAGCCAAAAACCTTGATGAGAAGAGGATCTCATGGAGGTAGTTCAAAGGATATTTCCAAGAGAAATATTTGTCAAAACATTATTATGAAAGGAAGATGAAATATTTCTTTCAACTCAAGTCGGGAACCATGACAATAGAGGAATATGAGAAGCAGTTATTTGAATTGTTGAAGTATGTTGACTTCATTAGGGATGCGAAGGTCAAAATCCAAATGTTTCTAAGTGGATTACCCTCCTACAATGACAAGATCAAATATGACAACCCTAATACTTTGGTTTTAAGCCACCCTTTTTTCAGAAATAATTCCCAAACAAATCAACAAGGTCAAGAAACCCAAAATGAACACCAAACTGTAGATTCATTTGGGAAAAGGCCAAGGAAACAACCTGTTCAATGTTGGGGATGTGAGGGAAATCACTTATATAGAGACTACCCTCACAAAGGAGAAATAATGAGGACTGCCCACAAAATTCAAGATGATGAAATAGTGGAATACATGGGAGGAAGCATGCCAAGGATTTATGAAACCTTGGACAACAATCAAGTTGAATATCAACCCCCCATCATCGAAGTGGAAGGTAAGATTGATAACCATCCCATATCAATTTTGATTGATTATGGAACTAGACATAGTTACATAAATGCTAACATTGTTGAAATATTTCACTTGCAAAGGAGTAAGCATAAAAAATCTTGGTTAGTTCAATTAGCCATATGAGCTAAGAGAAAGATCAACGAGTTAGTTAAATATTGTCCTATAGACATGAATGGACTCAATACAAAGGTAAATGTAAGCATCATACCATTGGGTTCATATGATTGTCTAATTGGCATGGATTGGTTGGAAAAATACCATGCTATCCTAGATTGTTACAACAAGACAATCACATGTCTCTACGAGGAAGGGAATCAAGGAAAGATTCAACGCATTCCAAGAGCTGTAGTTGTTAGAGAAATTTCAGCTATGCAATTGAAGAAGAGTTTTAGGAATGGATGTCAGATTTTTGCAGCCCATATGGAAGAGGCAACCAAAGTTAAAGTGGAAAACATTGAAGACCATCTAGTCTTGAGGGATTTTGAAGATGTTTTTAGAGAAATCCCGAGATTTCCACCAAAGAGAGACATTGATTTCTATATTGATTTGGTGCCAGGAGCTGCCCCAATGTCCAAGACACCTTATAGAATGGGTATACCCGAATTGAAGGAGTTGCAAATGCAACATGAAAATTTGTTAAAGAAGGGGTATATACGCCCAAGTGTGTCACCGTGGGGAGCCCCAGTCCTTTTTGTGAAGACAAAATATGGAACCTTAAGGATTTGCATTGATTTCAGATAGTTGAATAAGGTCACCATAAAGAACAAGTATCCTTTGCCAATAATTGATGATTTGTTTGATCAGTTGAATGGTGTAAGAATATTTTCCAAGATTGAATTGAGATGCAGATATCATCAAGTAAGGATAAATGAAGAAGACATCAACAAGACCACATTCGGGACAAGGTATGGGCATTATGAATTCATGGTAGTTCCATTTGGACTATCAAATGCCCCAAAAATATTTATGTGTTTGATGAATGGAGTGTTTATAGAATACCTGGACAAGTTTGTGATTATGTTCCTAGATGACATTATTGTCTACTATAAGTTAGAATAGAAACGTGAGTAACATTTAAGAATGGTGTTACAAGTTTTAAGAGAGCATAAATTGTATGCGAAACTAAGTGCATCTTTGATCAAAAGAAGATTCACTACTTGGGGCATATAATTTCAGTAGATGGGATAGCAGTAGATCCTGAGAAGATAGAGGCCAATAGAGGATGGTCAATGCCAAAGAATGTGACAAAGTTTAGATCATCCATAGGTATTTCTGGTTATTACCGAAGATTCATAAAAGGATTCTAAAAGATTGCAAGTCTAATCACTTCTTTACAAAAGAAGGGAGTGGAGTTTGAATGGACTTCCAAGTGTGAAGAAATATTTTAGTAGTTGAAGGAAATATTTTAGTAGTTGAAGGAAATATTGAAGATTGCAAATCCAAATGAAGAATTTTTTGTGTGCACTGATGCATGCAAGGAAGGGCTTGGTGGAGTTTTCAGTCAAAAGGATCATGTGGTATGCTATGAGTCCAAAAAATTAAAAGAACATGAAAGAAATTATGCTATCCATGATCTAGAGTTAGCAGTGATTGTACATGCATTGAAAATGTGGAGGCATTACTTATGGGTAAGAAATTTGAACTAAGGACAAACCACTGTGGTCTGAAGCATTTGTTTGGAAACCAACACTAAATGCCAGACAAAGTAGATGATGGCTGGAATTTCTGAGTGAATTCAAAATTAAGCATATAAAGGGAAAGAGAAATCAAGTGGCTGACGCAATCAACATGAGAGGTCATGAGAATCATATTGCATCCATTATCATGTACAATACTTATATGAAAGACACACTCATTGCAACAACAAATTTAGATCAACAATATGTAAAAAAAAAAGAGATATTACAACAAGGTGATTTTCAGCAGAAATTTAATTCTTATGAACTGAAAGAAGATGGAATTATCATGTATAAAGGTAAGGTGTATGTGTTGAATTCCAGTGAGCTGAAAAATGAAGTTATGAAGGAAATGAATAATGTGCCATATGCCGGGAACCCAGGATATCATAAAACAATTGTAGCAGTAAGAAGCCAATACTTTTGGACATGAATGAAGAAAGAAGTGGATAATTACATAGACAGATGTCTAGTGTGTTAGAAAGTTAACATTGAACATAGGCACCCAACAATTTTTCAACAACAATTTCCCATTTCGAAGTGGAAATGGGAAGTTGTCACAATTTATTTTATTACAAAGTTGCCCCGAAAAATGAAACAACATGATTCCATCATGGTGGTGGTGGACAAATTGACTAAGGCATCACATTTTATTACAGTAAAGTGTAGATTTTAACCTTGTACAATATTTATCGCAAACAAATTTTTAGTAAAAGAACATAAAAGATACAATGGAAAATACAAACATTACACAAAGATTTTTCCCCTGGAAACCCAAACCGGGAAAACCAACATATTCTATATTCATTCATCATAATACATTGTTTACAATACAATATACATATAGGAGCCAACGACACCCAAAACCCTAACCCAATGACCTGGATTAGTCAAAAACCCTAATTCCTTAACTGGAAATAGAAAACCATTGGCAAAAAACCATGTGCCGAAAAATCACCTAAATATGTGACATGTTTCTCGAGGCAGAAATGTTTTTCTCAGGGGCACTGCCCCCGAACCCCCATGTAGGGGGCTATCACCCCTCCATGCCCGACGCAACGCAGACACTACTACTTGTGCAAATAATTTAACACATACCCAACATTCTCCCACTTGTTGTTTTCTTTGCATACAGGGGGTTACAGGGTTACGTAGTCAACAATCCAGGGCAACAATGCCCATGAATCCTCTACACCAAGAGAACTTCTCAATGTTCACAAATTTTGTTAATGAATCTGCAACATTCTTCAAAGTGTCCACCTTCATCAATAATACTTTCTTTTCTTCAACCATGTCTCTCACAAAGTGATATTGAATATCAATATGCTTTGTCTTTGAATGATAAGTCGGGTTCTTGGCCAAAAAAATTGCACTCTAACTATCACAATCTATCCTTACAACTTGTTGTACCAACCCAATACCTGAACACAATATTTGTAACCATACTGCTTCCTTACTTGCATGAGTGGCTGCCATGTATTCAACTTCTGTAGTTGAAAGTGCCACTACAACCTGTCTTTTTCTCATCCAACTTATTGCTCCTCCAAACAGGTTAAACAAATACCCACTTGTAGATCTCTTATGATCTAGATATCCAGCCCAGTATGCATCCACAAAGCCATGTATATCCACCACTCTATCCAATACCGGTCTTCTTTGGTAGCACAATCCATAGCTAGCAGTGCCACACAAATACTTGGAAACCCTTTTTACTGTTGTCCAATGCTCCTTCCATGGTTTTGACATATACCTGATCAAAATTTCCACTGCATGTGCAATGTACGGTCTAGTACAGACCATTGCATACATCAAACTGCCAACTGCACTCACATATGGAACATGTGACATGTCCTCCTTCTCTTCATGTGTCTTGGGACATTGATCCGCATATAACTTTACACCAATAGGAATAGGAACCTTGATCGGTTTACATTCCTACATATTAAACCTATGCAATATTGTCTCGACATATTTTCTTTGATTTAACGAGAGTTTCCTCTTTTTCTGATCTCTTTTAATTTCCATGCCCAAAATGAAATTTGCAGCACCGAGATCCTTCATGTCAAATTTAGAGGACAACTGAGTTTTCACATCCCGGATAATCTCCTTGTTGTTTCTTATCAACAACATGTCATCCACATACAAGACCAAATAAATCAAATGATCACCAATTAATTTAAAATACACAGAATGATCCTCTTTGCTTCTTGTGAAGCCAAGTCCTAGCATATAAGTATCCAATTTTTGATACCACATCACGGTGATTTTTTTAAACGATACATGGACTTTTTCATCTTGCATACCAACTCCTTCTTTCCCTTCACACCATAACCTTGTGGTTGCTTCATATAGATTTGTTCTTCCAGATCCCCATGTAGGAATGTTGTCTTCACATCCATATGTTCTACTTCAAAATCAAATGCAACAACAACATATAACAAAAATCTTATAGAGGTTAACTTGGCAACAGGAGAAAAAATCTCACCAAAATCAATTCCCTCAACCTGGGAATAACCTTTTGCTACTAACCGAGCTATGTATTTATCCACTTTTTCTTCCACATTCAGATTCTTTTTAAATACCCATTTGCTGCCAATGATATTTCTTCCAACTGACAACTCGACTAGATCCCAAGCCTTATTCTTATCCAAAGATGCCATTTCTTCATCCATGGCCCTTTTCCAGAGATTTCCATCCTCTGAATCCACTCCTTCCTTGACAGTTCTAGGATCATCATCAGTAACAAACAAAGCAAAATTTGAACGAAAATCAAATGGAGTATACCTTTCTAGTAGCCTTCTTTCTCGATCTGATCTCCTCAATACTGGAGTATGAGGATCTTCTTCTTCTGATTCTTGTTCTTCTGTAGAGTTTGATTCATCATCCTTTAAATCAAACTCTATTTTCTCTGGTTCTTCCTTACTTGGTAGGACTTCCTGTTTAACAACATCCTTCATTTCTCTAAATACCACATCTTGGCTATACACTACCTTCTTAGTTTTTGGGTTCCAAAGTTTATAACCTTTGAGACCATATTTATATCCAATAAAGATACACGTTTCAACCTTCTTGTCTAGATTACTCATGTTTTCCTTTGGAACATGAACATATGCATCACAACCAAATACCTTGATATGTGTGAGAGAAGGTTCCTTACCAGTCCATACCTCTTATGGAGTCTTGTCATCCAACGTTGATGAGGGTGATATGTTGACCAAGTAACATGCAGTACCCACTGCCTCTACCCATAATTATTGCCCTAACCTAGCACCACTGAGCATGCACCTTTATTTTTCCATCAACATCCTGTTCATCCTTTCTGCAACTCCATTTTGCTGAGGTGTATATGGAGTAGTCTTCTACCTTTCTATACCACACTTCTTACCGAATTCTTCAAATTCATTCCCACATAACTCTTTGCCATTATTTGTACTCAACACCTTAATTCTTTTCTCTGTTTGATTCTCAACAAGAGCCTTAAACTCTTTAAACCTATCAAAGACTTCAAATTTCTTCCTGAGGAAATATATTCAAGTATTCCCCGAGAAGTCATCTATAAATGAGACATAGTACACAAATTTTCCCAATGATGGGACCGACACAGGTCCAAAAACATCACTATGAACTAGCTGTAAAATTCCTTCTGCCCTCATTGCACCAGAGGGGAATCTTACCTGCTTCTACTTCCCATATAGACAATGTTCACAGAAATCAAAATCTAGAGAGTAGTTAGACATACCTTCAACCATACCTTTACCGTGTAGTAGTCGAAAATCCTTCTCTCCGATATGCCCCAGTCTTTGATGCCACATCATAACATTTTCTCCAGAGACTGTAGGAGTTCTTTCTTCTTCAGCTCCAATATTAATAACATTGGAACTATTACACCCATAATTAATAGTGCTTCCTTGAAGGTTATACAAAGTTCCAAACCGAAGCCCCTTCAGCAACACCATTGCTCCTCGAACCATCCTGCAGGTTTCCTTTTCAAACATTGTTTTTACACCTGCATCATCCATTTTGCTTACATAAATCAAATTTCTGGCCAAACTTGGGATGTTCAGAACACCAGGCAGTGCTCTAATCCTTCCATATATCAGCCTCAACTTGACTTTTCCTCGTCCTATGATTCTGGTTGTCGAATCATCACCTAAGAAAACATTACCTCCATCATACCTTTCATATTTACAGAACCACTCCCTGTGGGGAGTCATATGAAAGGATGCACCAGATTCAACCAACCATGCCTCATAATCTACATTCATGCTTGAAGAATCCAAGTACACATCCCCTCCTTCTTCCTTGGAGGTCTTTTCTTCTGTAGAAGAAGATTCTTTAGATCCCTTCTTTTTCTCAACTTTGGATCTACACTGCTTCTTGTAGTGCCCTTCTTTTCCACATCTCTAACATACCTTTACAAAATTTCTGGGAGATTTATATCTACCCTTAGACTTAGATCTTCCACTTGAGAACTTAGATCTATTTATTTCCTGGAAACGTCCTCTTGCAAATAATGCGTCTGTGCTCTGTCCTTCCATATTCTTCTGTCTCATCTCCTCCGACAACAAGGATGAGACCACTTCATCAAACTTCAAGGAAGTTGTATTACTACCTATGGCCACAACGAGACTATCCCACGAGTTTGGTAAATAACACAGTAAACTGATACATTTATCTTCATCTAAAATTTTAATCTCAACAGATACTAATTGACTTACCACAATATTGAATGCGTTCAAATGCACTACCACCGAGTCTCCATCTCTCATCCTCAGGTTATAGAACTTCTTTCTCGGGAATAGTTTATTTACTAGGGACTTAGACTGATACAACTTCCCTAACTTAGCTCATAAATCCTTAGTTGTAGCTTCCTCTGACACATTCAATAATACTGAATCTGAGAGACAGTTGGATTGTGCTCTTTGCCTTCCGATCCAACTTTTTCTAGTCATCTGATGAAGTTCCTGTAGGTGCAGTGATCCAGTAATCTTTGTCCACCAACATATCTTCCATCTTCCACAACTCAAAACTTTGCCCATTAAACTTCTCGATCTCCATTTTCGAATTGCTCGCCATTTCTTTTCACTTGAAAAATCAATACCACAAATCTCCCACTATAACAAAGCTTATCACAGTCCCGAGCCAAACCCTTGACCAAAAAGGCATCCCCATGAAACCAAGAAAGCTCTGATACCAAATGTATATTTTAACCTTGTACAATATTTACTGCAAACAAATTTTCAGTAAAAGAACAGAAAATATACAATGGCAAATACAAATATTACACAAAGATTTTTCCCATGTAAACCCAAACCGGGAAAACCAACATATTCTACATTCATTCATCATAATACATTGTTTACAATAAAATATACATATAGGAGCCAATGACATCCAAAACCCTAACCCAATGACCTGGATTAGTCAACAACCCTAATTCCTTAACCGGAAATAGAAAACCATCAACAAAAAAACATGTGCCGAAAAACACCTAAATATGTGACATGATTCTCGAGGAATTTTTTTTTCTCTCGGGGGTACTGCCCCTGAATCCCTACGCAGGGGGCTATCACCTCCCTGCACCCCCCTCAAACCCCCCTGCGTGTCCGACGCAACACAGACACTACTACTCGTGTAAATAATATAACACATACCCAACATAAAGACTACACTGAAGGCAACAAATATTGCATAAGTATATATGAAATAAGTTGCTAGGATACAAGGAGTGCCTAAGGAAATAGTTTTAGATAGATATCTAAAGTTTACATCAAAAATTTGGAAAGGTTTGTTCACAGGATTTGGGAAAAATCTAAATCTTAGTACACCATATCACCCAGAGTCAGATGGGAAAATAGAGAGGACTAATAGGATAATTGAGGACATGCTTAGAATGTATGCGATGGATCAACCATCAAAGTGGGAAGATTATATTCCTTTAGTGGAATTTGCATACAATAATGGGTGTTATATCCTAGGCCTACACCTCTTCTTTCTACTCATCAAACCATCCCATTCATCTGTCAATCTAGATCTTAGTTAGTTTTTCTTCTTCACTGTGTGTTAGGTCATTTTGTTTTATGTTATCCCTTCTTTTCTTATGTTAATTGTTTTTCTCTTTATAAGGTCAAGCCAGGTCTTGATTTGAGTATGGATAAGTTCTATCACCATGGTTTATATCACTGATGGATCACAAGAGGGTTAACCCAAGCCTACAAGTGTAAAAATGTTGATTGCAATAATTCCAACATTCTTGCAATCAACATACAAACTCCGTTTTATTGAATTTCCATGACTTAAACATATTTTAAAATTTGAATAAAGTGCATTGGCACCCAAATCGTGCTCACATGTTCCTATTACCCTCGAAACTGTGTGCATTTTTCCCCTGTGTAGTTTTCATTGCAGGTTTTGAATGAGCCCTAAGTGGCACATGGTCTTTGCCACTATTTTCAACATATCAAAGCTAGAGCATGATGGTACCACCTCGAGAGAGATGGAAACTAAACAGAGCAGAGCCATCAGGGCTCAAATTGTTCAAGTCCATACCAGATATCCATGATATATTCATTAGGGGTGAGTGGTATGATTTCATTTGTGGCTTCAATGGACACCATACAAAAATTGCCCTTATCTTTGCACAAAAATTTGATGGATTCCAGACATAAATTGGGGATATAAACATCCACATAACAATGAATTTTATTGCTGGATCATGTGCTCTCCATATCATTGGAGAGAGGTGGTTTAAGAAAGGGAAATTACCAGTTGAGGTGTGCAACCAGTTCCTGGTAGCAACGCATCAAAGCCCATATTGGATCTAGGGAATATTGATCCTTTGACTATGTTATCACTCCGTAATTTTCCATGGCCGTGAAAGTAAAACACAGAGGTAACTTTTTCAAACCACTTTGGGCTAGAAAATGGCCTTTCCAACGAGAGAGGGATCTCTCACTGAAATTATATCATAGTGGCCAGACCTATAGGTAAAGAAATAAAGTCTATGATGTGGTGGTAGGATTGAGTGAAACACCCATTGGGCATGGAGTCATAATAAAGATAGGTCAAATCAAAGCTTCCAAAACTGGTTGATATGAACAAATGTACTTCATAGGATAGGTAGATAGAAATCTTTCATTCATCATAGGAATTATAGTATGGTGGTGAGAATAAAACAACACATCAATTATAACAGAGAACCAAGTAGTGGATGAGTTCTGTCACAATATCATAAGACTAATGTAGGAAAACTGGATGTGAGATAAAGAGCATCAACAATGAATTCTCTATCCATAATCATTCAATCATAATAGAAGAATAGACATAATGATCAACAAATATAGGAAACACTCACAAGGAAAAACAAACTGTAGATTACTAGCACAGGAATCTCTAAGACAAATATTCAAGTCCTTTAGTTTGAAAGCATTCATTAACAACAAAAAATATATACAACAGGCAAAGAGTCTTTTTCCTCAAGTATCCAACCCCTTTCTCCTTATTTCCTTCAAAATATATAGAATTACATTTCAATCTAACTCAATCAGGTCAAAATAGTTAGGGTTTCACATTCAAGAAGGATTTACATACTAACTCCTATTTTTTAGGGTTTAGTTTTTAACTAATTAAATTAGGCGAATATTTGTAAAAAATAGGCTGTAAATATACTTTTGAATATCCCAAAACATGACACTTATGAAAAAACCAAGAGAGGTTTTTGTAGATGAACCCGTTCTTGAGAAAAACCTATTTCAGTTTGTTGATATCAATCACCATCTTCTCGTAATCAATGCTTGAAGTTGACTACAAAAACAATCAGCTACAAGAAATTTCGTAGCAACCAGGAGATTTCATAGTGACTGGTAATTTCACCTTTTCTCCAAAATGGAGAACTAAGTTGGGATGATTTTTTTTCAGAAAATTAATGACACCATGATTCCTCTCCAAAACAAATTTGGGCAAAACCCAGTTTGTATTTTTAAATTTATGATAAAAATAACATTTCACAACAACTAGGAAATTTGTTGTGAAAGCTTTGTTTCAAGAGTTTCCTTTGTGAAATCTCTCTCTTTGTCAATATGTGATAGTGTATTTTCCATTGTTGTAGATAGAATGCCATAGGTAATGCTAAGGATATCAAAATAATCACAAAAATGACCAGGAGTGCTCCACATGCCTCATCGCCTCATCGATATTACATTGATAGAAATACCATCGAACCTTGACACATGATCTTTTAAGAGACCAAGACATGACTAAAAGACTCAATTAGCAACAAAACCAATTGTTTTGACTTTGTAAATTAATACTCCCTAACATAGGCTCCAATGGGGATGTTATCCTACCCGTGAGGTAGCAAAAAACCTCAGATCCAGTGCCTTATCCATTGGGCTGCTCCCAAGCCATATACCTCGCAATTTTCAAACTAACTTTTAAACTACTGTGAACCAAACTGAAATTACTGCATACTGAAAACTGAAAAGAGATGCTGATTTGGATAACTTATTTGTATACATCATCCTACTCTAATTTGTTGAAAATTACTACTCAATCAAGTGATACAAACATGCCAATATAGCCAATCAAGAAGCTTCTCAAGTAATTTGACTCCTTGACCATGCTTGAACAAAATAAAAAATGGACACTGTAATGGCAAAGGCAACTGATGATGGATCTGGTATTCATAGTGAAAACATGGTTGAGAGTTCAGACTGAAAAATTCCTCCATTTAATCAACTACATGATCATAAAAATCATAGAAGCCATATTTTGTTTGTTGATCCTCAATGTATTCTGCAATTTGATTGCCATGGTTGGACTGTTCATGGGTGTTTTCTTTTTCAAACTCATGATCAAAACATTCCTCATTCTCAATATCAAAGGGAAAAGACAACAATGTGTCTTTTTGCTTATGCTGAAATGAAACTTCAAAATAAATACCCTGTAATGAAATAATTTGGGATATTTTCTGATCTTCTAAAGCTTCAATCTCTTTTTCAATGTCCTTGGAAAACTCATCTAAAAACTAGATTTTATCTTCCGAGCTACATTTGCATGACTTAAAATAAGAAGAAAAAAATGAAGAAAAGTTTTCATCCACTTCATCATTGGTGTACATATCATTCCATTCTTTAAAACCTTGAATGGAAACATGGGTTTCCACAAACTCTGTTTTCCCCATCCATGTTTCCATAAAGATGAGCCAAAAAGTTGAAAAAAGATCTAATGGAACTAGAAGGAAAACCTTCAACCCAACTTCTACATTTTCCTTGGAATGAATCATAAATCAATATAAGAATTACATCTTCATTCTTTATTCTAAGAAGATTAGTAAAGTCATAGAAATCTGAGATATGTTTTAAGGCCAAACTCAAATCCTCTCCACTAAATTTTGGACCATTCCTTAAAAAATATTCATCCTTGAGTAATGGATTAGGGAAACCATAAATTTATGAAAATTCCAAGCATGCATACCTTTCAAAGATAGAAGCAACATCTGAGTCCCTCATAGTCCAGTGGAGTCACCAGTAAATCCCTCAAGCAATGAATCATTCTAACAGTGGAGTCGCCATTGATACTTTGAAATATGAATTCTTCTTAAAATGGAGTCAAAAGGGTAAAATATACAACCAATCTCTGTGTCTACCCTTTAGGAATCATATTTGAAACTTTGTCATTCTTTCCCAGGGAATATTTCACCTTCAGTCCCCGACAACGACGCCAAAATGTTATCACTATGTAATTTTCCGTGGATGTGAAAGGAAAACATAGAGGTAAATTTTTCAAACCACTTTGGGATGGAAACTAGCCTTTCTAACCAGAGAGGGCTCTCTCACTAAAGTTATAGCACAGTGGCCAGATCTGTAGGTAAAGACAAAAAGTTTATTATGTGGTGGTAGGATTAAGTGAAACACCCATTGGGCATGGAGTCATAATAAATATAGGTCAAATCAAAGCTTTCAAAACTAGTTGATATGAACAAATGTACTTCATAGGATAGTTATGTAGCAATCTATCAGTCATCATAGGAATTATAGTATGGTGGTGAGAATAAAATAACACATCAATTATAACAGAGCACCAAACAATGGATGAGTTCTATCACAATATCATAATACTATTGTAGGAAAACTGAATGTGATATAAAGAGCATCAACAATGCATTATCTATCTATAATCATTCACTCATAATAGAATAATAGACATAATGATCAACAAATATAGGAAACATTCACAAGGAAAAACAAATTGTAGATTACTAACACAAGAATATTTGAGACTAATATTCAAGTCCTCCAGCTTGAAAGCTTTCATTAACATAAAAAAATATATACAACAACCAAATAGTCTTTTCCCTCAAGTATCCAACCATTTTCTCCTTCTTTCCTTCACAATATATAGAATCAAATTTCAATCTGACTCAATCAGTTCAAAATAGTTAGGGTTTCACATTCAAGAAGGAGTTACAAACTAACTCCTATTTTTTAGGGTTTAGTTTTTAACTAATTAAATTAGGCGAAAATCTGTAAAAATACGCTGTAAAGATCCCTTTGAATATCCAAAACCATGATACTTGTGAAAAATATGAGAGAGGGATTTGTAGATGAACCAATTCTTGATAAAAACCTCTTTCACTTTGTTGATATCAATCACCCTCTGCTCGGACTTTGCGATTGAAGTTGACTGCAAAAAAAGTCAGCTACGTGAAATTTCGCAACAAATGGTAATTTCACCTTTTTCTCGCAAATGGAAAACTGGGTTTGGTTGATTTTTTGTCAAAAAATTAATGACACTATGATTCCTCTCCAAATATCATTTGGGAGAAACCCAGTTTGTCTTTTTAAATTTATGAGGAAAATAACATTTCATAACAACTAGGAAATTTGCTGCGAAATCTTTGTTTCAACAGTTTCCTTTGTGAACTCTCTCTCTTTGTCAATATGTGATAGTGTCTTTACCATTGTTGCAGCCTGAAGGCCATAGGTAATGCTGAGGATAGAAAAATAATTAGAAAAATGACCAGGAGTGCTCCACATGCCTCATCGCCTCATCGATATTACATTGATAGAAATACCATAGAACCTTGACACATGATATTTTAAGAGACCAGAACATGACTACAAGACTCAAATCACAACAAAACCAATTGTTTTGACTTTGTAAATTAATAATTCCTAACATGATGAAAGAGGAATGGAGGGGCATCCTGTTGACAATACATAGGTACATCACTGGAGAATGTATGTTTTCAATTGTCCATTGCTATCATGTTAGATTTCTCATGCATTTAAATGGTGATAAGGAGATGGACCTCCCATTCTACCTTCTCAAAAGCCTAACCAAGATGTCCAAACGAGTCTAGAACTATCCAAAAACTATTCACAAAATCCTCTACCATAGGGGGTTTATAAAAATACTGTTTTTTTTTTCTCTCTCAGTGAATTGGGAATGTCTTGGGAAGAACTTTTAGTGTCACTAGGGTTACTGGAAGAAGATCCAAAAGAACAGGAAATTGAAAAACAACCAGAAGAGAAGGAGATTGAAGTTCCCCAGGTAGCTAGGGTTTCCATAAGGACTGAAAGTTCATCAAAATCCACCCAACATGCCAAAGAAAATACCTTACCTGCAAAAAGAAGAATCATATCAGACACAACAAGATCCGTCACTCTAGAAAAAGAAGAAATACCTCAGAGGCAACTGAGATCATCCATAGTGAAACAAAGGACCAGAGAAAGTAATAAATTTTAAGTCATAAATTATGTTAGAAAGGTTAAAAAGAAAGTCTGCCCAGTAGTCCAACCATCTCCTGAGCATATTGAGGTCGAACCTGTGCCCACTACTAAGCAAGTAGAAAAAACTCCTAAATTGAAAGAAAGCAAACAATAGAGGAATAAGCAAGCCAATCCTGAAGTAGTTACAGTTGAAGTTGTGCCATTGGTCACACAAATTAAGGAGCCTTATGAGGTAAATAAGGGAAAAAAGAAAAAGGGGGAAACAGGTCCTAGAAATGCCAAGTAAATCCAATCAAAGGACCAGGTTGATCAATTAGTTTAGGCTAAACTCGACAACCTTGTTTGATCCATCCCTCAAGGTGTAGAAGTCAATTGTAGTTGAAGATCAAGAAATTGATGAAGAGCCCTCTGGGTTTACCAACATGGAGTAAATTTCCATCCACACCTTGAAGGAAATGCCAGTAGGAAAGACCAGAAAGAAGCACAACAAGGGACAAACCTTAGGTGTTAAACTTGCCGATTTGGAAATAGAGTACACCAATGGTCCAAACCTAGAGCAGGATTTTGAAGACACAAGCCTAGAGTCAGAGCAAGATTTTGAAAAAATTGTTCAAGAAATAGAGCATGTCCCAGAGTAGTTTTTAGAAGAGACCAAACCAGAGGCAAAGGGGAAAATGTTGATGGTACATGAACTTGTGAAAAAAATCATTGAAGACAAACCTGAGAAGAAGCCCAAGTATGAGATGAGACTTAGGAAAGTTAATCTCTCCATTGATATCAATAGGCCTGCTGTTGAGGAACAACATGAACTTAAAAATGGGAACATAGTGAAAACATAAATCAAGCCTAAAGTTGAAGGTAACATGGAAATGAAGGACAACAAACAATAGGTGGAAACCCTAAAACAACAAAATGAATATAGGATGAGGAAAGAGATTCAAGAGTTGCATCAACAAAATCAAGCTCTTGAGATGCAACATTCAAAACTATAAAAAAAATACCAAAAGTTGCAGAAAAAACACCAAAAGACCTGCATGTTCCTAAAGGAGATCATCTAAGTCTGTTGTTGTCAACAAGTAAGGAAATTCTAAGCATGTGCAAGTTTTTCTCCAATGTGAAGGCCTTTCTCTATTTAGTGGCATACGGGTGGATCCTTGCAAAGTCAATAACAAGTTCCAACTTTTGAAGACTTTTGTTGTGCAAATTTTACACTCTAGTTATCAACAATGACTCTAGTTCTAGTGATAGAATATTTTTGTTGTACTTAGAGATATTACAGCTAGTTGTAATACAAGTCTTTTTGATAAAAATAATGTTTTATTTAGGTCGAGTTGTAATACATGTATTTTTGATAAAAATAATGTTTTGTTTAGATTGAAGTTATGGGCGCAGAAAAGGGGATTTACCCCAACAAACTAGCACTTGAACTCTACTCCACTCACTTTAAAGAAGTGTTCATGTATTGTAATCATAATTGAATGGTGAATTTAATATTTATAGGTCTGAATGTAATGCATAGCTTAACTCTAGAACTTAGATATGAGATAGGCATTAAAATCCTTTTTGTTGGATAAATAGAAGAGTATGTGAATGTAAAGGGGTTCATCTTTTTTGGTGTATCAAACTATCAGGATATAGACTGGGATTATGAAGTGTAAGATATACAAATTTTTCTACGTAGTGAATATAATTTATGGTGAACATACTGCATTTTTCTCAATCTTGCTTGTCTTTTCTTCTTATTTGGACGCATGTTGAATGTCTTGTAAATAAAATATTCTTTATCTTTCAGCTAATGTGTTTACAACCTGTTGATAAGTGTATTCCAAATATTGTTTAAGGTTTAATGCAATGTGTTGGATCTAAAATTTCTAGCTGCAACTGACAAATTGTATGCTTGTTAGTGTTTCTGTTCTATTTTTATATCTTGTATCCGCTACACTAGAATGCATGCCACTAGCTAAGGGAAAATTGTGGTGAATATTGTGGAATAATCCAACTATAACCCTTCCATTGAACCTCATCTAGCAGTTGACCATAAAAAAAATGAACGAAACTTATTAAAAACCAATCATTCCAATAACTGATATGGCCTAGCTTTGCCCTTAGCAGTTAGGTGGAGAGCTTAGGACCAAAATATTCTGGCGCTATTGCAGGGAACTGAGTAATGAAGCAATATTTCCCTGGGAGAATGGAAATGATCAGATCTGATCTTTGATGGTGAACCAAGATCAGGCACAAAAATGACTTCCATCTTTCACATGGCGACTCTGTTGAATGAAAATCTACTAAGGAACTCTGGCTCCCAAGAAGGGATTCAAGAAATCAAATTCTGAGCATACTAAAGCCTCAAAAGCCAACCCTGATGTTAATGGTGACACAATAGCTTTTGATCCAGAGAGACAGCTAAGGAAATATACACTTTCTCATAGACATCCCTTTCCATCCAAAGGAAAACCTACATCTAAAAAGGTTTCCCCTGTCCTCAACAACAAGCAGCCTGAGATTATAATTTTTGAAAATCCCCTTGTATTAAGCCCTCAGATATCTCCAGCTTCAACTTCTACCTCATCATCTCCTCAAGAAATGACTCCAGTATCTCCTCCTAAGCCTCAAAGACCAGTTGTCCCAAAATGGCTATAAACATGATGGAATCCATCATCATAGCCGAGTATGCACCATTAGTGTTTCCTCAAAACCTACATCCATTTACAATAGGATACTACATGAAATATCTGCTTAGATACAATGGTGAAGGAGATGTCACTATTGAGGAACATTTGGTATCTTTTGACAGCGTTGTAGACAATCTTAACATTGAACATGCAGAAGTTTGGATGAGGTTGTTTATGTAGAGCCTGGATGGAGAGGTAAGGAAGTGGTTTCATGGTATTCCACCATACTCCATTGCGAGTATTGAGGCATTGGATGAATCCTTTATTAAACAATGGGGAGATAGGAGGGATTACCTGCACTATATTACTGAGTTTGGGGCTTTGAGAAGGAAGAATGGTGAGTCTGTTTTAGATTTCACTAAGAGGTTTAATAAGATGTACAACAAGATCCTCGATGAGATCAAGCCAACTGAGACCTCAACCAAGATCACATTTGAAAATGCATTTGATGTTGAATTTTGTCTCTTGTTAAGGGAGAGAAGGTCCACCACTTTTCTATCTATGCAAGAGGAAACCCTGGAGGTCAAGTCTAATATTCGAGCATCAGAAAAATTAAAAAACTAAATCTGTCAAGAACACAAAGAAGCAGAGAGACGAGGTTCCTTCTTCTTCTAACCCAATAAAATATGACCCAAAACTTCATGTGATGACTAGAACATTGAAGGCTATGACTTCAGATATAGATAAATTAAAATGGGAAGCCAAGTAGCCAAACATACCTTATCAAGAAGTTGCAAACAGGAATCCAAATCAGTTCAAGAGACCTAATAATGCCCCTCAAATCATGCAGAGGGAAAGAAGGAATGTTGAAGATCAAAGGATTGTACCCCCTTTTTAGAACAATGAAGTTGAAGAGACGGAGGAAAGTAATGATATTGGAGATGATTTTGCAGTCCTTTTTAATGAAGCTGACCTCCATCCTAGTCACCTAACCCAATCAGAGTATGCAATTTCTCAACTATCAAACCAGTTTGATGATGATAGAAAATGAGAAGATGATTTTCAAATTTAGCCTCAAAAGAAGTATGGTTTAAGGCCTAGGCCAGGGGGTCCCAAAACAAATGTGCCACTTTAGAATAAGAAATCAGATCTTCCTCCCAAGCAAGGTCCAAACAAAGACACAGGAAACAAAGAAAATCAACAACGACAACCAACTAAACCTGTTTCCAAAGGTGAAAGAAGTTGATAGACATGTAACTTCTTTTAATATAGAGAATGAGCTAAGAAAAATCAAGATTCATGTACATTTGATAGATTTAATGAAAAATGATCCTTTTAAGAGATCTATCATGAAAGTTTTGAAGCCACCTGCTTCTGCTGTCTCATTTGATGAGATAAACCTACATGATGAGAATCTTGCTATCACGGTTGGCCCACACATTGACGATGGGTCTGATGCTTCCCCACCTTTTTACATATCCTTGAATATCCATGACAAAATTCTGCACAACTTCCTTATGGACTCTGGGGCCTCACACAATGTCATGCCTAAGGTTTTCATGGATGAGCTAGGGTTAGAAATCACTAAGCCATATCATGACCTTTACTCATTTGATTCTAAAAGGGTTAAATGTTTGGGAGTAATTAAGGATATGGTTTTTTTTATCTATCTTAGCTTCCTATGAAAAACATTGTTATGGATATTGTTGTAGCCGATATACCTCCCAGCTTTGGCATGCTTTTATCTAGGTATCAGGCCAAGAAAGTGGGATGATATCCGCAGATGGACCTAAAATATGCCACCATCTCTGTTTTCAAAGGAGAACATATAATATTGTATAGATAAGTCAGATTGGATTACAATGTGAGTGATCATCAGAATCCAGGTAATCATCCAATTTATGTTGTAGAGGATGAAATTGGGTCATCTATTTTTCATATCAATGATGATGCTCCAGAATTATCAGTTATAAAATGTAGCAACCAACAAGAGATAGGCCAAGGGAATGAAATATGGAAGATGTGTTTTGATGGTTAATCTTCAAAGGATCGCTCTGCTGCTAGAATAGTCCTTATATCCCTTTCAAAGGAGGTGGTTTCACTCTCATACAAGTTAGAGTTTGAAACAACCAACAACATTGCCGAGTATGAAGCCTTAGTGTTGGTGAGAGCTGCAAAATACATGTCCATTGACAAATTGATAGTCTTTGGTGATTCTGAATTGGTTGTCAATCAAGTGAATGTCATTTATTAAACAAAACAATTGAGACTAAGGAAGTACATGAATGAAGTATGGGACATAGTTGATAAGTTCCTTCTCGATTTCAATATTTCTTTTGTCCCTAGAGATTCCAATCAAAGGGAAGACTCTTTAGCTCTGGATGCTATTAATTTCAGGCCTCCCATTGGTCCAACTATTAAATGTGAAGAGGAGGTTAGGCACATAACAACCATACCAGACAATGTCAAACACTGACATGTTTTCAGTGATGATCTAGAGCTCAAGAGATTTATGCAAACTGTTGATGAATTTTCAAATATATCCATTGACCAAGAAAATGAGAATGATGAAACAAAAAATCAACAAACACCTCCTTTTCTGAATAAGGTGTCTGGTCACAACATTGTGGAACTGAAAACAAATCATATTCCAAAGGGCTTAGTCCCAATGGAGAGACTTTTTGACAACAATGATGTCTCCAGGAAGGATGCAACTAAAGGTTAGGAACATGAGGTTGTATACTGTAATATTGGCATAACTACAAATCCCAAGACCGTCAAGATATGCAAAGCACTACCAGATGATCAAAGAGACATGTATGTCAGCCTTATGAAAAAAATTGCTGATATTTTTGCATGGCCTTATGAAGACCTGGAAACCTTTGATACTGAAATCATTCAACATAAAATCCCTCTGAAAGTGGGTTCGAAGCCATTTAGGTAGAAAATTAGACATTTTAACCCTCTGTTGGTGTCTATTATTGAAAAATAATTCTTTATGCCAATATCATTGTGCCTTTGAGATATTCAGATTGGGTGGCCAACTTGGTGCCTGTCAGGAAAAAGAGTAGTGAAATACAGTTATGTGTGGACTTCAGAAACGTGAATAGGTGTTCGTTGAAAGAAAAATATCCATTGACCAAGATGGTGCACATTATGTAAATGGTGGTAGGTTCTCATAGAATTTCCATGCTGGATGGTTATTCCGGATACAATCAAATAGCAGTGTTTGAGAAAGACAAAGAAAAAATTTCCTTCACTACCCCATGGGGCACCTTCATGTATGAAAAAATACCCTTTGGATTGATGAATGTAGGGGCCACCTTCCAAAGGGCCATGGAAATTTCATTTGTGGGTGAAAATGACAAGTTCCTGGTGATATACCTTGATGACATCACCATCTTTTCAAAATTCGATGATGAACATTTGCAACTGTTGGAATTATTAATACAACTGAGAGGGGGGGGGGGTGAATCAGTTGTATGTGAGCTTAAACAATTTTATGTCTGTTAAAACATTATTAATCTTTCTTCAAGTGGTCATCAACAATATACAACATATCAACAGTAACAATAAAGAACAACAGTCACACATAAAGTATACACAGAGATAGATTTTCACGAGGAAAGCCATAAAGGGAGAAAACCTCTTCTTCTTCGAAATGATAGGCAGTCTTTTAAGTTCTATACATCATATATAATTGAGCACCAACTCAATGTGAGGATGCAACCTCTGTTTTACAAGCTGCAACTTGTTTGAGAGCACCAACTCTGTGGTTTCTCTAGCACCCACTAGAAGGAAGCACCAACTCCCTGAATATTCCAGCACCAACTGGATGGAAGCACCAACTTCCTGAATGTTCCAGCACCAACTAGATGGAAGCACCAACTTCCAGTTATATAGGCTCCAACCTGTATAACAAAGAACACTTGTTCTCCCTTGCACCACCCTGCCACCCTGGTTTCTCTGGTTGCAACCAGATGGAAGCTACAACTCCCTGTGTTCAAGCACCCACTTGAACTTCTGAGGACAACAATCCTCCCTAGCACCTCCCAACCTCCCTAGAATATGAATGGATAAGAATAAATACACAGACAACTTATGCAGATATGTCAACTCTTACCTATCTTTCTTTGTTTTATAAATCTGGTCTTCTATCTTCTTTTATGCAATTCTTCTCTTCCTCTGTATGTTTAGCAGGTCTGCTCTGCATCAACTTTTTATGTCATTCCGCTCTGCTTTTGCTCTTTCTGTCATTCTGCTCCACTTTTTCTCTTTCTGTCATTTTGCTCTGCTTCTGCTCTGCATTTCATCTCACTTTGCACATTTTCTAAATCTCATACTACGCATCTTCTCATTTTCCATTTCTTACAGTTTCATTGTTTTCTCATGCGAAACAGCCCACTGTACACAGTCTGTCTCGTCTTCTTTTATACACACCTACACGACGGTTCAACTTCCCAACTACTTAGACAAAAAGAAGACAATTGTCTGAGCAACTGAAACGCTAACTGATTTGCAATCATAAGTCCGTTTTGCTAACAGATTCCAAACTAAGGAGTTAACTGTGAGAGAGAACAGTAACCCTCTGATCAATACTTGATCTGACGGTTTAGATCCAATCGAGATTTTACACATCGCGATTTCGGTACTCTTGGCATTCATAGTTTTTGTCACTTACAAATCCCGACCCCCGAAACTCCATGAAGAAGTCAGATCAACAGTCCAGATCATTTCTTGATTTGACGGTTCAGATCCAATCGAGATTTTACACATCGCGATTTCGACACTCTTGGCGTTCATAGTTTTTGTCACTTACAAATCCCGATCCTCGAAACTCCGTGAAGAAGTCAGATCAACGGTCTAGATAATTTCTTGATCTGACGGTTCAGATCCAATCGAGATTTCACACATTGAGATTTCAGAACTCTTGGCGTTCAAAGTTTTTATCACTTACAAATCCCGATCCCCGAAACTCCGTGAAGAAGTCAGATCAACGGTCCAGATCATTTCTTGATCTGACGGTTCAGATTCAATTGCGATTTCCCATATCGCGAAATCGACATTCTTGTTGCATTGTGTTCTTTGCCTCTAGATGTTGCGATTCACGAAACTCCGATAAGGGGTTAGATCAACGGTCTAGATCTGAGCTTGATTCAACGACTGTGATTGAATCGCGATTTTGCATATCGTGATATCGCGATTCCTATTGCATTGTATCTTTGACATCTCCACCATGCGATCCTCAAAACTCCGACATGGTGTAAGTCTGCTGACATCACATGTGTTAAATAACTGCCACGTGTCACCCTGATTCGTGACTTACATGTGCTTGGCATGTTGAATCAGTCTGACACCTGTCATTACCTGGTTGTGTCACGTGTTCCTAGCTGACGTGGTTTGTTGACGTAAGTCGGATCAAACGGTCCAGATGTGATATTGATTTGACGGCTCAGATTACATCGCGATTTTGCATATCGCGAAATCGGGATTTCAGATGTCAATAATCTTTGATATGTCCAACTCTCGATCCCCGAAACTCCGACAATGGCTGGTATCAATAGTCTAGAATCAATCTTGATCCGACGGCTCAAATGAAGTCGCGATTTTGCAAATCGCGATTATGCCCGCTTCTCCTTGTACTTTAAAGAGCGTGCATGTTATCCTTGATCCAACGATGGTCGGGTCTTGCGCTTGGATCTTACGACTGAGCTCTATCCTCCTCTTCAGTGCGCTCGAGTTGTCTTCATTTAGATCTGACGACCCTCGTTCTTTCGGGAAATTTGAATGGGATTCAACAATCACTGACTCTTCTCCTCCCGATTATTGCTGCACTGCTAGTCATCGCTGTTGTACTTAAGCCATCACCACTAATGTACTTGCCATCAATGACAAGTATACGCTGCCTGTAAATATGCTAACAATCCTCTGTACATTCTTCCT
>ML803687.1:169181-196053 GCA_009831015.1 Picea engelmannii
GTGTCACCCTGATTCGTGACTTACATGTGCTTGGCATGTTGAATCAGTCTGACACTTGTCATTACCTGGTTGTGCCACGTGTTCCTAGCTGACATGGTTTGCTGACGTAAGTCGGATCAAACGGTCCAGATGTGATCTTGATTCGACGGCTCAGATTACGTCACGATTTTGCATATTGCGAAATCGGGATTTCAGATGTCAATAATATTTGACATGTCCAACTCTCGATCCTCGAAACTCCGACAATGACTGGCATCAACAGTCCAGAATCAATCTTGATCTGACGGCTCAGATGAAGTCACGATTTTGCAAATCGCGATTACGCCCGCTTCTCCTTGTACTTTAAAGAGCGTGCAGGTTATCCTTGATCCAATGATGGTCTGGTCTTGCTCTTGGATCTTACGACTGAGCTCTGTCCTCCTCTTCAGTGTGCTCGTCTTGTCTTCATTCAGATCTGACGACCCTTGTTCTTTCGGGAAATTTGAATGGGATTCAACGATCACTGACTCATCTCCTCCCGATTATTGCTGCACTGCTAGTCATCGCTGTTGTACTTAAGACATCACCACTAATGTACTTGCCATCAATGACAAGTATACGCTGCCTGTAAATATGCTAACAATCCTCTGTACATTCTTCCTGTACTCATGCCATTCCCTGTCTGTTACATATTTGCCAACAACAACACATGAAGAAAATATTTCAAAAATGTAGAATGTGTGGAATCTCATTGAATCCAAAAAAATCCCATTTTGCTATGTTACAAGGAAATATCCTAGATCACATTATATATGGAGGAGGTTTAAAGATAGACACGAAGAGAGTAGATGCTATTAAAAAAATTGACATTCCCAGAAACAAGAAGGCCATATAGTCTTTCATAGGCAAAATAAATTTCTTGAGGCGATTTGTACCAAATTTTGTTGAAATCATTAGGCCTATTAAAAACATGCTGAAAAAGGTTGCTGAGATTAAATGGAAACAGGAAGTGAGGTCATCCTTCCAAAGGATAAAGCAAACTCTAATTGAGGCCATGTTCTAGTTAGTCCAGATTACTCCAAAGAATTCCTAATTTTCTCTTTTGCCTCTTAGGAGATTACTGTTGTTGTATTGTTGCAAAATAATGAAGAAGGGTACAAACAACCTATTGCCTTTTTCGGAAAAATACTTAGGGATGCAGAATTGAAGTATGACATATTTGAAAAGAAGGCTTATGCCTTAGTGAAGGCATTGAAATCCTTCAGGGTTTATGTCTTGCAGTCTAAAATAATTTCTTATGTCCCTAACAAAAGTATAAAGAAGATCCTTGTCCATCCAAAAAATGATGGGAAGAGAGAAAAATGGATAGTCAAACTTTTGGAACATGATCTACACATAAATCCCACTAAATTGATTAAGGGACAGGGCCTTGCAAAACTGTTATCTAATTCAAATTGCAAAGCGCTTGAATTGCACCATATCTTCCACCAATCAGATGCTCCACTGACACAGGATGAAACAAAGACACTGCAGGTATTGTATAAATATTCTCTTTCACCCTGGTATAGAGATATCATTTATTTTTTACAACACTTAGAATGCCCACCAGAGTTGGAAAAATCCAAAACTAGGTCTCTTAAATTAAAGGCTATAAAATACTACATTTTAAATAAGAATTTATATTGGAAAGAACTTGCTGGTATTTTGTTGAAGTGTGTGAATGAAGATGAGTCAAAACATGTTATAATTGATATGCATAAAGGAGTTTGTGGAGGGCACCAACATTGGAAATTTGTAGCCCTCAAAGCTCTAAGGGCTAGATACTACTGGCCCATAATATTCTTTGATGTATTTGTCATGGTCAGAACATGTGAAGAGTGCCAAAGCTTTGCTGGAAAGAAGAATTTTCTCTCACTACCCCTGAAGCCCATTACTGCAAACAACCCATTTCAACAATGGGGCCTAGATTTCATCGGTGAGATAAACCCACCCTCCAGTGGACAACACAAATGGATCCTTACTGCCATTGATTACTTTACAAAGTGGATTGAGGCTATTCCCACCAGGAATTCCACTGACAAAGTAATCATGAACTTTTTGGAAACAAACATCTTTTCCAGGTTTAGATTCCCCAAGAAACTAGTAACAGACAATGCTCAGGAATTCAAGTCCAAGGCCATGATTGATTTCTGTGGGAATTACAAAATTATCCTAACACATTCTACACCATATTACCCATAGGGGAATGGGTTGGTAGAGTCATAAAATAAAACCTTCATCATGATTATAATTTTTTTTTTTTCCAGATTATTGAAGTTCAACAAAGAAGATAAATATTAAATGAAAAAACCAAGGCTTACTAGAGAAAGGTCAAGGCAGACTTTGATAGGAAAACCAAAAAGGATACTTTTCAAGCAAGTGACCTGGTTCTGAGATGGGATTCCAAGAGGGAGGACAAGCCAAAACATGGTAAGTTTGATAACCTTTGGTTTGTCCCCTTCAAGTTAGCCAAGGTTTTGAATAACAATACCTTTGTATTGCAAAATTTTGATGACACTGATATCTTTGGAAGCCCAGTCAATGGGTGCTTCCTGGAGTATTATTTTACATGATGAGCTAGAGGTGGTTCAGTCTATACATAGTTGTTTTGATTTCCAGTATGATTCAATAGTTTAGCGTGAATAAAATACTCCATATCCCATTAAAGACACTAGGGTATAGTCACAGATTTGGTTTTCAGTTGAAATAAGACAGATGTCAGGGCTAGTAAAGGGAATAAAATGCCGGGTGGCAGGGTGGTAGAAATAAAGAAATAAGGCACACAATTATGTTATTATTAGCACCTCATAGGGAAGTGCTACCCCCAGTTGGAGACAATGTTATATCCTAGGCCTGCACCTCTTCCTTCTACTCATCAAACCAACCCAATCATTTGTCAATCTAGCTCTTAGTTAGTTTTTCTTCTTCACCGCGTGTTAGGTCATTTTGTTTTATATTATCCCTTCTTTGCTTATGTTAATTTTTTTTCTCTTTATAAGGTCAAGCCAGGTCTTGATTTGAGTATGGATAAGTCCTATAACCATGGTTTATATCACTGATGTATCACAAGAGGGTTAACCCAAGCCTACAAGTATAAAAGTGTTGATTGCAAGAATGCCAACATTCTCGCAATCAACGAGCATACTCTGTTTTATTGAATTTTCATGAATTAAACATATTTTAAAATTTTAATAAAGTGCGTTGGCACCCAAATCACGCTCATATTTTCCTATTACCCTCGAAATCGTGTGCATTGTCCCCTGTGCAATTTTCATTGTACGTTTTGAACGAACCCTAAGTGGCACATGGTCTTGGCCACTATTTTCAATAGATTGGAGCTAAGGCATGATGGTATCACCCCAAGAGCGTTGTAAACTAAACAGAGAAGAGCCAACATGGATCAAATTGTTCGAGGTGATACCATAGATCCAAGATATATTCATTAGGGGTGAGTGGTATGATTTCATTTGTGCCTTCAATGCTCACCATACATAAATTTCCCTGATCTTTTCTTGAAACTTCGATGGATTCCAGACACAAATTGGGGATATAATCATCCACATAACAAAACATTTTATTTCTGGAGCATGTGCTCTCCCTATCAATGGAGAGAGGTGGTTTAAGAAAGGGAAATTACTAGCTGAGGTGAGTAACCAGTTCCTGGTAGAAGAGCATCAAATCCCAGATTGGAGCCAAGGGATCCCTATCCTTTGGCTGAAAGAGAAATGGAGGGGCATCCTGTCAACAATACAGAGGTACATCACTGGAGAAGGTAGGTTTTCAATTGTCCATTTCTATTATCTTAGATTTCTCATGCATTTAAATGATGATAAGGAGAAGAACCTTCCATTATACCTTCTCAAAATCCTAACTAAGATTTCCAAACGAGTCCAGAACTATCCACAAACTGCTCACAGAAGCCTCTACCATTAAGGGTTTATAAAAATACTATTTCTTTTTTCTCTTAGTGAATTGGGAATGTCTTGGGCATAAATTTTAGTGTCACTAGGGTTACAGGAAGAAGAGACAGAAGAACAAGAAATTGAACAACAACCAAAAGAGAAGGATATTGAAGTTCCCCAGGAAGATAGGGTTTCCATAAAACCTGAAAGTTCATCAAAAGCCACCCAACATGCCAAAGAAAATACCTTACCTGCAAAAATAAGAACCAGATCAGACAAAGCAAGATCCATCACTCCAGAAAAAGAAGAAATACCTCAGAGGCAACTGAGATAATCCATAGTAAAACAAAGGGCCAAAGAAAGTAATAAATTTTATGTCAGAAAGGGTAAAAAACGGGTTTGTCTAGCAACCCTACCATCTCCTGATCATATTGAGGTCGAAACGTGCCCACTACTATGAAAATAGAAAAAACTCCTAAATTGAAAGAAAGAAAACAACAGAGGAATAAGAAGGTCAGTCCTGAAGTAGTTACAGTTGAAGTTGAGCCATTGGACACCCAGATTGAGGAGCCTCATGAGGAAAATCCGGGAAGAAAGAAAAGGGGGAAGCAGGTCCCATAAATTCCAAGTAAACCCAATCGGAAGAGCAGGTTTACCAATTAGTTGAGGATAAACTCCAAATCCTTGTTTTATCCATCCCTCAAGGAACATAATCCTAGTATAATCAAATATCAAGACACTAATGAAGAGCCCTTTGGATTTACCAACATGGAGGAAATTACCATCCACACCTTGAAGGAAATGTCAGTAGGAAAGACTAGAAAGAAGCGCAACAAGGGATAGACCTAAGGTGTTAAACTTGCTGATTTGGAAATGGAGTACATCACTAGTCCAGACCCAGAGCAGGATTTTAAAGACACAAGCCCAGACCCAAAGCAGGATTTTGAATAAATTGGTCTAGAAACAAAGCATGTCCCAGAGTAGGTTTTAGAAGAGACCAAACCAGAGGAAAAGGGGAAAATATTGATGGTACATGAACCTGTGAAAGACATAATTGAATACAAACCTGAGAAGAATCCTAGGTATGAGATGATACCTAGGAAATATAAGCTCTCCATTGATCTCAATAGGCCTGTTGTTGAGGAAGAGCATGAACTTAAAAATGGGAACAAAGTGAAAACATAAATCAAGCCTAAAGTTGAAGGTAACATGGAAATGGAGGAGAAAAATCAATAGGTGGAAACCCTCAAAAAACATAATGATATCATAGGGTAACTGATTCAAGAGATGCAACAAAAAAATCAAGCTCTTGAGATGCAACATTCAAAAGAAAATACCTATTGAGATCATCTAACTCTGTTACTATCAACAAGTAAGGAAATCCAAAGCCTGTGCAAGTTTTTCTCCAATGTGAAGGCATTTATCCATTTAGTGGCATACATGTGGATCCATGCAAAATCAATAACCAGTTCCAACTTTTGAAGACTTTTGTTGTGCAACTTTTACACTCTAGTTATCAACAATGACTCTAGTTTCAGTGATATAATATTTTTGTTTTAGTTAGATATATTAAAGACGGTTGTAATACATGTCTTTTTGATAAAAATAAAGTTGTGTTTAGGTTGAAGTTATGGGCCCATAAAAGGGGAGTTATCCCAACAAACTAGCACTTAAAGTCTACTTCACTCACTTTAAAGAAGTGTTCATGTATTGTAATCATAACTGAATGGTGAAGTTAATATCTATAGGTATGAATGTAATGCAGAGCTTAACTCTAGAATTTAGATATGAGATAGGCATTTTAATCCTTTCCTGGATAATAGAAGAATATGCGAATGTAAAGGGGTTCAACTTTTTGGATTGTATCAAGCTATTAGGATATAGACTCGGCTTATGAAGTGTAAGATCTACAAAGTTTTCTACTTAGTGAATATAACTTCTAGTGAACAAACTGTCTTTTTCTCAATATTGCTTGTCTTTTCTTCCTATTTGGATGCATGTTGAATGTCTTGCAAAGAAAATATTCTTTCTCTTTTAGCTATTGTGTTTACAACATGTTGAGAAGTGTATTCCAAATTTGTTTTAGGTTTAATGCAATGTGTTAGATCTAAAATTTCTAGCTGCAAGTGACAAATTGTATGCTTTTCTATGTTTTTGTTTTACTTTTATATCTTGTATCTGCTACACTAGAATGCATGCCACTGGCTAAGGGAAATATTTCGGTGATTATTGTGGAATAGTCCAACTAGACCCCTGCCCTTGAACCTCATCTAGCAACTGAACATCAAAATAAATAAACCAAACTTATTAAAAACCAATCATTCCAACAACTGAGGTGGCCTATCTCTACCCTTAGCAGTCAGGTGCATTTCTTAGGACCAACAATGGGTATCAGGCCTCATTGAAAATGAATCCATTTGAAGCATTGTATGCCAGAAAATGTAACACACCAGTGAGCTGGGATAATCCAACAAAAAGAGCAGTTGGTGGACTAAAATTGTTAAGGGAAATGGAAGAGAATATGGCAAAGATAAAGCAAAATTCAAAGGCTTCCTAGGATAGTGATCTAGGTGGATATTGGTGGCCACCCACCTATTCCAACTGGCTCCTCTTGAAAGTTTTTAGTTCAACACATTATTCTGTACTTCTTTGTAATTGTGGGTTCTACAATTCCTGGGCTGTCTGAATCCCTACACATATTCCAAGTGGATACTGGTGGCCTCCCACCTAATCCAACTGGCTTATTTTGTATGTTTTCATGTTAGCACATCTTGTTGTACTACCAGGGTTGTTTTGGGGCCCTAAACAATGTTTTTTTGGCTCACCACAGTCAAATTGTAGACGAAGTTAGAGTTTGATGACATAATGTGTAGTTCTCTAAAATACCTTTCCAATGAGCTATCATGCGCCTAAAAAAAAGGTAATATGAAAAAGTTATGACCCCGGGAAGTTGAGGTACCAACTTGCCCATAGGGGCCCACATAAATTTTGGCGTTTCATCTCCTAGGGTTAGGTTTTTGGATGTCTAGGGTTTTGACATTCATGAATAATATTAAAAAGGCCTCTGCAGCCTCATTGTAATCATTATGCTCATACAAATGGGCATAGTAGCCACATCTATTCTCAGAGATAGCTACCACCATTTGAGCAAGTGTTTCAGTTCTGTAGTTTTACAGTTTTAGCCTATTTCATTTATTCAATAGAATATAATGTTCACTTGATATCTATGTTGTTATTCATATCTCTGTGTTTATTGTATTCATTTTGTTAATCAGTTCGTTCCGCTCCTAAATCTGGATTAGTGGTATTAGAGCAGTCTTCTCTTCATTTATTTTTCTTCGTGCATGTCCCCAACAATACCTGGGTACAAAAAGTTGGGACTCGAACCAATCGAGCCATTGCAAGATAGGCCACACCGAGCCCGACATCAACCCATGGGGGATGAAAAAAAAGATGTTGGAGCAGGAGATCCTTGTAAAATGTTGCTCGAGGAATCCCTTGTGCAAAAAAGGAACTAAATGATGGACAACTTTGCACAGATCCTTTGGCGGTTTCCCACAGGAGATGCATCTTCATCAAGCGGCCATGCAACCCCCTTCAAGGTACAAGTAATTTTTTATATTCCATTATTTGAAGGACCGATAGATGCGGATGTTGTAGATAAATGGTTGAATCTACTCGAAGGGTATTTTTCGGTCCACAATTTTTCCGATAGGGAAAATATTACTTTTTCACTCCTCAAAGTCGTCTCCCATGTTAAGCATTGTTGGGATACTTACTCAGAGAAAAGGGCCATAGAGGAATCTACAATATTTGTGGTTTCCCCTACATCGGATTCCTTACAGGATGCCATTAAGGAATAATACTACCCCGTTGGAAGCTACGAGGACCAGTACACCAGATGGACCACCCTGCGTGAAGAAAGGGACCAGACAATACCTGATTTTACCAATATTTTCCATACCCTGCGCACCAAAATGGGTATCAAAGACTCTGAGTGACAATTGGTGCTCAAATACCACAATTGTTTGCATAGATACATTCAAACAAAAATGGATTTTATGGACATCGCCTCACTGGGTTTGACTTATAGATATGTTGTCAAGATCGAGCATAAATTTAAGCAGAAGATGCAACAATTTGGATCTGCAAACTCCTCACAACCAAAGTAGGGAAAAGGTGGCCACAACCCACACAACAAGGGATAGAGAAAAGATGTCCACTCTCAAGACAACCAGTTCAAGACACAATACAAGAAGGGAAATGAAAAGATGAAGGAAACAGGAGGAAAATGGTGTGAACACCATAAAATCCCTTGGCACAACACTGAAGAATGCCACTCCAGGCAATCACTCATGGCTGAGATAAAGGTGTCCGAGTCCAAAGCCGATTCTGACTCTGAATCAAATCCAGAAGGAGGGAAGCACATTATCGATGTTGAACGTAGTACCATTGTTGCTACCACCAAAGTCCAGCCAAGTGAACCAGAAGAACCAGAGGAAGAGGAACACCTCTTTCACTCACAGATGTGGGTAAAGGGGGCTCTGATTCATTTCATTGTCGATAATGTAAATCAAAAGAACCTGATCTCAGCAGAGGTCATCAAGCGATTGGAGTTTCCAACGATACCGCACCCGCAACCCTACACCATCAAATAGCTTTGCCAAGGAAGAGATATTCGTGTCATTCAACAATGTCGTCTACCCTACGACATCAAGCCTTTCAAAGACGAGGTATTGTGTGATATTTCTCCCCTTGAAGTTTGTGATGTTATTTTAGGACAACCAAATTTGTGGAAGTGTCATGTTGTGTGTTGTTCCAGAGTTTGTACTTAAGGCTTAGAAGTACAGTGTCTAGGCATTCGAAAGTGGGTAAAGGGTGGAGAAGAGAGAAACGTCAACCTTCGGCAAGGGAAACTAAGGAAGATTCATGCGTTGGCATTGTTTAGCTTCCCACTGTTCCTGGATGTTTATATCATGTTCAATCGCTGCCCATGAACGTTCGAGTTCAACCCGGGTAGTGGCTGTTTTAAGAATAGTATCGAGAAGGTTCAAGGCAATGTGTGTTTGATTTGATAATCCAGGTTCGATATTGGGTTGAGTTGGTATAGGGACAGTCATGGAGGAACAGTTAAATAAGAAAACTTCAAAGGGAGAATTTAAGTGCTGTCTCAATTCGGTAGTATGAAAGAGAGTTTACGGTTTTAGGAATAAAACAGGGTTCAAATCAAAGGCTCTTTCCCGTAACTAAGTTATATTTTAATAAAATTGTATGAGGTGGGAGAAAACATTAAGCTGTCTATCGAGTAAGGTTCCTATCAAGGGATAATCTCATGTATAAACAGAAGAAGAAAAAATGTAAAGAAGTAACCCGATGAAACATAATATATATAGAATTCTGAAAATGTTGACTGGTCTTACACCTGCTGATAGCCGGTACAGAGGAAAAATAGTAAACAATATAGAAAACCAAAATTCATTTGCTATAGTAGAGGTTGTACTAAATTACAACGAAGCATTCATCAGATACGAATATGAAATGAAACGAAATATGAGATACAAGAAAACAAACTCATAACACAATCGTGACGGAATTGAGAATCTTCAGATTTGCTTTGTATTAACTCTCAAAATGTAAAAACTCTATTACAATCGACACAAAAAGGTCCAGCCCTTTTTCTTTCTTTCTATGGTATCTTTATACAGTTTTACAATAAGATGGAATCTCAATCGTTGCAAAATTTTTAGTTATGATAGGGAGAAAAGAAATCGCTCCATTTCTTCTTCTCTGTCTTCATTTGGTGCCAGAAGCTTGTCCTCGCGCGTGCTCGGTACAGGTGACACATCTTTCAACCAGCCGAGATATCAGCCTTGACGGTTCTGCTTGACAGTTGGCTTCAAAAGAGTAACAATCTCGGGTTAATTGCGGCAGCCTGTCTTCCATTTGTCTGTCTATGATGTCGATAACGCATAATTGCACACTTGGTTTAATCATACATTTATCTATTTGGACTATGTCTGCCATAGTCACTTGTGAGATCTCGGCTGAATCTCTTTCCTCTCTATCACTTAGATCAAGTGAGATTTTTTCCATATTCATTTGAATCAATGCCTCGGCATTTCCTCCACTATCAATGCCTAGAATATTACCATCTATAGAGCTAAAAGCCTCTTCTAAGGAATTCGTTACCCTTTTGGCTTGCAACTTGCCTTCCAAGATGTTGTGCTCCCATTCTTTCAATAGAATGTTTCCTCTGGTCTGCTCCAAAATGGTGAACCTGGGAGTACTTCCCGAATCCCTATCATTTGTGGCTATCACAGCCTCTTGGAAGGCAACCCGTGCTGCTCCAGCTTCCCTTTCTCTAGCAGTTAAATTCTCCAAAACTTGATTAACCAACAAGCAGTTGTCCCGAAGCGCCTCTACCTTGGCAAGTAAATTTCGTTGGGCCGTGGAGACTCTGCTCCGAATCTCCATCGCCTGGGACTGGAACATCCCGATATTTATCACTTTACTTTCGGTGATTTCCACCCTAGCCTGTAACTATTCGATCAAATCTTTTTGCTGGCTCGTTTGCATATGACCATCCCGAACCACCAACTGTGCTTGTTCGAGCTTAGTCTTGAGCAGCTCAATCTCACTTTTATCGGCCAACCTTTCTTTCTCTATACCTACACTCGCATGGTCTTTGGCAGTCTCTGTTGCTGTGGCTAGTCTAGCTTCAAGGGTCTTGATGAGGCAGTTTTTTTTGTTTAAGCTGGTTTTTCAAAACCCCAATTGAAAATTGGTCCGCTGTGGCATATGCACCTAATGTCCCAGCTATTTCTGTAGCGAACTGTTCATTCTTCTTGTCCTTCCCATCAGTCATAACTTTGTATTTCTTGACTGTCGATTCCCCTTCCTGGCAGAACTCTCTCTTTACCACTGCCTTTCTTTTCTTATCGAAAAAAAACTCATTTGGAGGGAGCTCTTCCACCCTTATAGGCCTCAACTCTTCATTGAAAATCCACCCTGTGTCAATATTTCCCTGAGTTGATTGCAAGGGAGTAACCGATGTGATAGGATCTCCGATTTGTTTTGCTGATGGTCCCAGAGTAGTAACTAGACTCTGCTTCTTGGGCGGGTCAGGAGTCTTTATCTCTGCTTTCGGACCCTTAGTTTTCTCTTCTTTGTCCTAGTGTTTTTCTTGACCGAGAGTCGCATCCTCGGAGCCTTCGACATCTTTTTGTTTCGTCTCCGCTATACTCGGCCTCTCACCCCATAATACTACGGGAAGAAAACTGCGTCTATGTTCTTGGAATCTCATAACATCGACCCTCTCTTCAGGTGCCAATGTTTGGATCCGAGCTAAAATCTCGGCATAAGATCTTGCGCCTCGAAAAATGTCATCCGAGGGCGAATTTTCGTGCTCAAAACTCTTGAGCCTGCAACTGGCCAAATGATTACCCATGACCCTTTGCGAATCATGCTTCTTGTATTCAATAAGGACCAACTTTAGGTCTTCCAGGGTTACTGCCTCATCTTTAGCATGCCCGAAATCTAATAAAGAATATGAATTTAAATGAACAGGAAAAGGTGGCCATAACTTTTTTGAGTATCCCTTAAGCTCCTTGCTTATACCACCGATTACTATTTGTCTAGCTACCTCTCGACAAGCCATCTTGTCCGGAATGAATAATGTCAGTGCATGCGGGGGAACAGAAGCCCCGAAAACTTTGAGATATGAGAATTCGGCTTCTACATACCAGTCAAATATGCTGCTCAAATTCGTCACTATGCTGTCCGAGATCCTGGGTGGCGGGTGACCAAAAATAGTGACATACAGAGGCACCATCACCCAGTTGAAGATTTCATACACGAAATCTGCCACTTTGTTTTCCCATAATTTCGCATGATAGACGTGGATAGGCTCGTCTTCTGCTGGATTCCAACTCCAACTCATTAATGGAAAAGGTGTTAGAAAGAAAACAATGTCCATAATGTATGAAGACATAAAAAATGAAGTAATTTTTTCGCTTTCTTTCTGCGCCCGATATTCTGTGACCCGACTGGTCAAGCTATCAGACAACATTTTCGCCTAGTCGAAGGAACAACCTTCGACGACTCGAAATATTAGAGGCACCCATGGAAGAAAGAAATGTGAGGTGTCCTCTCTCCCGTATAATCTGCATGTCATCATAGCTACATACTTGTACTGCGGTTTTAAGGAAGCTATTGAATATATACCTTGACTGTCTGCCTTGAGCTTCGCAAAGCGCGAAACCCAATCTTTTATTAAGCTAGACATGGTTTTATCATACTGCACACATTCCTTCTGTTTGAACTCGTCTAAGAATTCGACACCATATGTAAAGTCAGACGCTATGGGCAACTTATACATGGCTTGCAGATGTCCAGGCCTGAAAGTCCCGATGGTGACCTTCTGCTCATTCATGATGGTTCTGGTTGGTATGTCCACATGGTCTAATGCCCATCGAACCATATCATAATATGGCAGTAGTCGTGGCCTGGCTGCTACTTTATGCATTCCAGATTGAATGACGATCTTATACTTGGTGGTTATGTTGTCTTTTTCATTGTCGCTGGAATCATCAGAATAATCCACTAATTCGGCCTGCAGAACATCAGAAACGAACGACCAGCTTGGAACCGAGTCGACACTTCGAGGTGAAGTATCAACAACGATGTCCGAACCTTGTCCCAAAACCTCAACACTGGCTTTGGATGCTTTTCGCGGGGCCATGACTGGAGATCCCTCTTTATCTCTTCTGCGATAAAAATACGTATACATACAGAAGTTAGCTCACTGAGAAATTGTGCTCTGCGTAGTATAGAAATTCATTTGTTATAATGAATAACAGTTCTATATATATTCGAAAACTCGGTACTTTTTTAGAAGAAATCTGTCAAATCATGTTTAGAAATAAATTTGGCCATAAAAACCCGATCTTTATTCATCGATTCACCCTATTTCCTAATTAATGCCATAAATTTTGGCGGTTTGAAATGTCAGTTGGCGTAAGGAAGGATTTAGACTGCTTCGTAAACTGTGCAAGCATCAAAACACGAGAGATACTGATGGCTTAATTAATCCGGTTTTACCGAAGTTAATTAATCTTTCGGTACTCGTTGTATCGAAGATTTTGCTTTAACCCTTTGAACCTCTAACACCCAAGACTGCGATGATTGATTTTGGTTAATAAAAATGCAATTGTGATTAGGAGATTAATTAATTACGTAATTATTTATATTCTCCATATCGCGACTCAGAGTTTTGCAGGTAAGTTTCTGGGAAGTTTGTGTGTCGAGCTGCGAAACCGCGAGATCGCGATAATACTTTTTAATTAAAAGAGAAGATAAACTTGGATTAAGTGATTAATTAATTACGTTCATATCCTTATCGTGATTTCACGAGTCGGAGCATAGACAGTGTAACTTTTTTAAAAAGAAAATGTCGAGTGGCGAATTGCCGATAGAACTTTACCAGGGCTTATCTTTTACCTTTAACCTTGACACGGGTTACTAAAATAAGGACCTCATGGTTTCAGCTATCGGGGTTACGCCAACAAACTTTTGGATTTAATGAACGCCGAGGCGCTAAAACCCGATGATGTTTAATCATGATTTAGGAAAACTTTACTCCCGTTACTTCCCTGGGTGAAATTTTAAAACGATTTCGTCGTTTCGTTGCTCAGGACTTGTGAACTACGTGATTTATAGCATCCAACCTACGAAATCCCAAGGTAGAAACAAAAAAGGGGGAAATTTTTTACGAAAATTAGAACTTGCCTCGAGAGTACAATAATTATCGCTGCTTGCGTGATAAGACTTCAGAGATTTTGAAACCACAGCCGGAAAATACGAAAACCATCCTTCGACTTCGAGCATTAAGACATGAAATTTGAGACGGGCTAGAAAAAACAAAGGCGGCTCCAACATTGTGTATGAGTCTATACCTCGCAGTGCTATTATTACTTTGGGTAGAAAATTGTACATGATACTAGAGGTAGCGTCCCCTACCGCTATTTCTTTAATCTGTGCTAAGCAATGAAATAAGGTCATTTCACAGACCGAGAAGTTCATCTTTTTTGTGATCCATGCTCACAGTAAGCAGAAGGTCGTTGCCACATCCATGGCCTCTACACAAAGCCTCTCTTTGTAGTAGAAGCAAGTGGACGAGATCATCGAAGAGTACAGATACATATTCTCCTCACCCACTGGGGTACCGACGCACTTCCAAGTCAAGCATCCAATTGATCTAACCCCCGGTGCACCTCTGCCTAATGGACCAATCTATCGTCACTCGATGATGGAAAATGATGAAATCAAGCATCATATCCAAGAGCTTATTCAAAAGGGTCACATCAGATCGAGCTCCTCCCCTTGTGGAAGCTCGATTGTACTGGTGCAGAAGAAGGACGAGACCTGGCGACTCTGCATTGATTACAGAGCATTAAACACAATCATAGTCAGGAACCGATACCCAATTCCCATAATTGATGACCTTCTTCACCAACTCAAGGGGGGAAAGTTCTTCATCAATATTGACCTAAAGTCTGGCTACCACCATGTTCCCATCGAACCAACTGATGTATGGAAGATAACTTTCAAATCTAAATAAGGTCTCTTTGAATGGTTGGTCATGCCCTTTGTCTTAACAAATGCACCAACCACTTTCATGAGGTTGATGGATGATGTGTTGAGACCCTTCACCAACTCTTTTGTGGTGGTATATTTGGATGACATCCTCATCTTCAACAGAACTTGGGAGGAGCACATGGAGCATATTCAACAAATTTTGAGCACTCAGCGACAACACAAGCTATATGCCAACTTGGAAAAATGCTCCTTTGGCATGAACATGGTCCAATAGTTGGGATACATTGTTTATGAGCATGGTGTACATGTTGATCCAGCTAATATCTAAGTCATCCGTGAATAGCCATCCTTGACCACACTAGCCGAGCTTCAAAGCTTCTTGGGACTACCCAACTTCTAGCGACGGTTCATGTTGGGATTCACCCATATTGCATGGGCCCTCAGCCAAGTGACCAAGGGAAGTGGTAGGGAGAATTTCATGTGGGGGAAGGAATAACAATGAGAATTTGATGATCTGAAGCATTTCTTGTGCTTATCTCCAGTACTCTCCTTGCTCGATCTGCAAAAACCATTCGATATTGAGATTGATGCATCTGACTATGCTGTAGGCACAATTCTCACTCAACATGGTCATCCAGTGACATGTCATAGTGAGACACTCTCAGATACTGTCCGGAAATACCCCACCTATGACAAGGAAATGTACTCCATTGTACAAGCCTATTGTCAATGGAAACATTACATTCTAGGAAAGGAGACGATCATCCACATTGATCACAAGCCTCTGCAGTTCATACAGACACAGGGAAAATTGAAGAACGACCGCCATCAGAAGTGGTCCACCTACCTGCAATAGTTCCATCTCACCATTAAGTATAAGAAAGGGAGCACAAGTCGTGTCCCTAACTGCCTCATTTGACCTCTTGTGGCTGCACTCACCACTGTTCTCCATTCCTATGGACATGAGGCATCTAAGTGGCCCCAATTTTATCAGCAAGATTTGGAATTCGCCACCACCTATCAACTCTTGGGTACATGCATGAATGTCATCAATTTTCACACTAAGGACAAAATTTTATGCCATCTGGCCCATCTCTGTGTTCTTGCAAGCGAGCCTGCAAAGCCGATTTGGGAAGCCCACTACAGTTGGATGGCATGACATTTTGGCGTGGAGAAAACTATGGTCATTCTACATAAAAAAATATATTGGCCAAAACTTCGACAAGACGTCGACAAGTATATAAGATCTTGCATTGTCTGTGCCATTTCTAAGCCATCCATCAAGAAGCAAGGATTATACACCCCTCTTCCTACTCCCGAGAAGCCTTGGGAATCCATCTCGATGGATTACATGTCTGACCTTCCGTCCACCAAGCAAGGTAATGATTATGTATTTGTGGTCGTTGATCGATTTTCGAAGATGGCCATCCTCACAACTTGCAAGAAGAATATCACAGTGGTAGATATTGCCAAGTTCTTCTTCGAATGCGTGTGGGTCCATTTTGGGATACCATAGACCATCATCTTCGACTAGGAAAACAGGTTCCTCAACACATTTTGGTCGAGTCTCTGGTCTCTGTTGGACACCAAGCTCACTAAATCCACTGCTTTTGTCAGACACCCACTACGGAATAATATTTTTTTTTTCTTTTCCTCAAGGGACATAATCCCCGAAGTCCTACGGGGGCCTAGCGCAGGCTAGTTCTTCCCTATTCACCTCCCTGTGATCATGGGTTAGGACCACAGGCCAAACAAACTAGACACCTTTTCGTGTTTCATGACTCAGTGATACAGTGAGTCCAATCTTAAAGGTAGAATGGCGATGTCCACCTCCATGTGATCGTGGGTTACAACCATAGGCCAAACAAGTATGGCGTCCTTTCTCTCTTCATGGCTCAGCACTACCAGAGTGTCGAATCTTTCGACTCTGCAAACCCCGACACAACGAACCGCCGAACCCCGAAAGGGCTAGCGAGTACAAGATTCCTGTTTGGGTCTTTTCCTCGTGACCACATTCCGTGACCCCGCGCTTAAATCGGCAAGGACCTTACCGACCCTTCGCGATTCGGGAAATCGCGATGCATGACTTCTTCCTTTCCCATTCAAATCCCCAAAATCCACGAAGTCTCCCAAGTTTCCCTCCAAAGGAGATCAATGGCTGTAAGCCTCCCCTGATCCGATGGTTTGGATCCTTTCGGGATTTCGGTGCTCGGGGGTTCGAGATGCAACAATCCCAAAAAATCATGTCATGCAAATCTCCGAATTTCGGTATGGGGATCCGTGTAGGAGATCAACGACCCCTGATAGTGTGGATCCAATGGTCCACAGGATTTCAGAACTTTCCCTGAGCTTTGACCGCTCACCACACGTCTCCCTTGATGGATGGTCCAGATTCCTCTTGGACTTCTCTTTGATACTTTTTGCTACTCGCAACCTCGCAGGTTGAAGCATCGAGCTCTCGTGCTCTTCTTCTCCGAAATCCCGAGATGTGAAAGTCAACAATAGTTGACTTCCTCTTTGCACTTATCGCAACTCGCCACTTTGCGAGTTGTAGCGTCAAGTCTTGGCACCTCTCCTTCACGAACCCCCGAGAAGCGATATTTATTATCCTTCTCGCGTTCTCGCTACTCGGGACTTCACAAGTCGAAGGGTTGAGCTCTCAAGCTCTTATCCTGCGAATCCCTAAGACGCGAGAAGTCAATGGAACGTTGACTCCTTTCTCCAGGCAATTTGTGTCCACCCGTCAATCACGCGGGCCCCACCAGGAAATTCTGCTACGTTTTCTCTCGTGCTCGGCTCTTGGCACTTCGCTACTCGAGAAGTCGTAAATGAATCCTTTCAACCTCTGAACTCACGAACCCCCGATACGCGATGCATCGAGACGCCAGATCCCACGATTGTCCTTCCTCTTTGATCAACGACCCGGATCATATCACGATCTCCCGACTCGGGAATTCGTGACTCCAAGAGTCAAGTCTTCCACCTCCAAACTTGTGAATCCCCGATACGCGAAATGGTCAGATCTCTACCACCTGTCCTCTTTGATTAACGACCCATATCACATCGTGATCTCGCGACTCGGGACTTCATGACTCCAAGAGTCGGGTCTTCCACCTTCAAACTTACGAATCCTTGATATGCGAAATGGACAGATCTCCGCCACCTGTCCTCCAACATGGACGGTCCCAATGTCTTAGGGACTTTTGGGACGTAGTCGAGTTCACTCTCCTGCCTAGGTAAAGGTTAAGATCGACAACTTATAGAGCTCCGATGGGTCCCTGGGATCTTCGGTCTAGGATCCCATCGCGATCTTGTGACTTGGGACTTCGTGACTCCAAGAGCCTGGTCTTCCAACTCCAAACCCACGAATCCTCGATACGCGAAATGGTCATATCTTGCTATCTCTTCTGAGCTTGAATCACAAAGTTCAGACTCTTGGAGCTTTAGGCTCCCATGACCCCGAGACCTTAGAAAGCTACTCTTTCTTGCATAAGGGTTCCAGACTCAGATTGCATGAACCCTCAGATGGTTCTCGGGCAATTATCCCTGATCTTAATCGAATCTCTGGTAAGGTTCAACATAGTTACAAGGTTTATGGGGTAATTCTCGGAAAAGAGTACTCTCAAGGGGCCTTCCCAAAATATTACGAGAAACTAAGCAAATAAGACGATTCTCGGTGGAACGAAATCATGTCCCAGACTTAAACATTTGTGCAGAAAAAAACTATGGCATGTAAGAATACACAGGCATCCATTCTATCAAATCAACGTTAGGTAAACACTTCTATTCATAACTATTTACAAGCACATAAAACTAAACATGCAATTATGGCATTAACTTCAAAATAACACTTATCAGAAATAACACTAGAGGTGATGCAACTACTGAGAGGGGTGCTCGTTTCCACCCAACTGTAGGATCAGTGACTCCCAATGGATTTAGCACTAGCCACCCCCGAGCTGAGACCACGATGCTGCGAGACTGTGTCTTGGTTTGCCAGTGACCGAGAACGAGGGTTACTCTCCCCCTTCTCTGCTATCACTCACTCTGCATATCTCCAGAGTTCTTCCTCCTTCCCTCGCGTCTGCCCCTTCTCGCTCCTTCCTCACACATTTTCCTCTTGAAAGGTTGTGTGTGGCGTGATTTCCCTTGTGGTGGTCAGGCCCGAGGCTCCTACGAATGGGCGGTTCACTTCCCCCATCCCTCATTAATTCCTGAGGAGCCATCTACCTACCATCCTACAAGTAAATTATTTCGGGCCAACGAGATTCTCTTGGTTCTCCGAGCCACTGAAGTCCAAATATGGTATTGGTTTCGGTGGAAGTTAACACCACCTTTCCAGGTGCCTTCCACCACCTTTCTTCAGCCATCGTGGTCTCTTTTTCAGCATATCCCCTCTCAACAGTCCTACAATATATATATATATATATATATAATCTTATTTACATTCATCGACCTTTTTCACAAGGTCCATTCACATCACACATTCACATTCTTGAGTTTGCCATAGTTCTTGGCCAGTATAGTTATTTTTACAAACTGGGGGAAACAAGGTGTTACAATTCCCTCCCCCTTAAAGGAACATCGTCCTCGATGTTCTTATCTATCAACATGTCATGCATGTACATAAGTAAACAAAATCGGATATGCCTGTCTCATGGCATCCTCCATTTCCCATGTAGCCTCATCTGGGCCAAAATGTCTCCATTGCACCTTGACCTGTGCAATGGTTCGGTTCCAAAGTGGGGTTTCCTTTCTGTCTAGTATGCACTGAGGTTCTGGTAGAAATTCTCCCTCCGGTTCCACCTGGATCACAAACCAGTCAATTATATGATTAACATCATGTACATATTTCTTCAATAATGAAACATGGAAAAAATTATGTGCTTTTACTGTGGGAGGAAGTGCTAGCCTATAGGCTACAAGTCCCACTCTATCTAGAACCTCAAAGGGTCCACAATACCGAGGTTCCAACTTGGCACAAACTCCCATTTTTAGGGAACTCTTCCTAGGCCTAACTTTGAGATATACATGATCTCCCGCTTTGAACTCTCTTGGAGTTCTCTTTTGGCCGTCATAACTTTTCTGTCAGTTCTGAGTGACCTTCAGGTTTTGTTTTATCTGAGTCACCTGTTGTTCCATTTATTTCAACATGTCGGGTCCAAAAGAAATCATGTTTACGGGATTACTCTAGCTGACTGGAGTGTTACACGGTCTACCATAGAGGGCTTCAAAGGGACTCATCTTTAAGGATGCTTGGTAGCTGTTGTTGTAGGCGAATTCTACCAGTGGTAGGCAGTCTTCCCACTTCTTGGGTTGATGCATTACATGCATCCTTAACATATCTTCTAGTATTTGATTCACTCTTTCTGTATGTCTGTCGGTTTGAGGGTGATAGGCAGTGCTAAACAACAACTTGGTCTCTAAACCATCCATTAGTGATTTCCAAAAGTTGGAAGTAAATTTCGTGTCTCTGTCAGACACGATCTCTTTCGACATACCATGCAGTCTGAATATCTCTTTCATGAATACCCGGGTGATATTAATTGCCTTACAGGTCGACTTGACGGGGATGAAGTGAGCAGACTTGCTCAATTTTTCCACCACCACCATAATGGCGTCATTATGTTTGGTTGAGGTTGGTAATCCAGTGATGAAATCCATGGAGATGGTTTCCCATTTCCACTCTGGGATTGGTAAAGGTTGCAATAATCCTGCTGGGTGTCAATGTTTTACTTTAACCTGTTGGCACTCTATGCATTTGGCTAGGTACTTGGCTATGTATTTCTTCAATCCAGGCCAATAAAATTGTTTCCTGGTGGCAATGATCATTTTCTGGTATTTTGGATGACCAATATAGGGTCTTTTATGTAGTTCATCCATAATGAACCTCTTCAAGTCGTCACATGCTGGAATATAAAATCTGTTTTTGTAAGTGAGTAGACCTCCTTCGGTCATTTGATAGCCTTCATATTTTACTTCGGCGGGTTCTTGCTGTAGGTACATGGTCACGGTCTGAACAAATGGATCTGTCCTTTGTACATTTCTGACTCTTTCTTTGACATCTGTCTGGCAGGTGCTCACCGCTGCCAGGTGAATTGTGTTCATACTTCTGCTAAGGGCATCGACCACCCTATTTTCCTTACGTTTAATGTGTTTGATCTTGAAATCAAACTCACTAAGGAGGGCCATCCATCTAGCTTGTCTAGCATTGAGCTTTGGTTGATCAAACATGTATCGCAATCCACAGTGATCTGTCATAAGTACAAATTTTCTTCCCAGGAGGTAATGCCTCCACATTTTCAAGGCATGCACTATGGAAGCTAGTTCTAGATCATGGGTCACATAGTTGACTTCATGCTCATTCAATTTTTGGGATTCATAGCAGATCACACTTCCTTCCTGCATAAGGACTCCTCCGAGCCCTTCCTTACAAGAATCTGTGCACACGAGGAAGTCAGCTTCTGGATCAACGTCTTCAGCATGGGCGCATGGGTTAGTAGATGTTTTAGGGTTTGAAATCTTTCTTCACATTTCTGTGTCCACAGGAATTTTGCCCCTTTCTTCTGGAGGGCAGTGATTGGACAACCAATCTTGGAGAATCCTTTTATAAATCTCCTATAGTATCCTGCTAATCCCATAAAGGATATGATGTCTGAAACATCCTTTGGGGTAGGCCATTCCATGATAGACTTGATTTTGTCAGGGTCTACCGCTACTCCTTCTTCGGAGAGAACATGGCCTAAGTAATGTATTTCTTTCTAGAAGAATTCACATTTGCTGAATTTAGCATAGAGATGATGTTCTCTTAGCACTTGCAGTACAAGTCTAAGATGCTCTTCATGCTCTTTTCTATTCTTGGAGTAAATTAATATATCATCAATAAAAACAAGTACAAATTTGTCCAGGAATTTGCTGAGTACATTGTTCATCAAGCACACAAAAGTGGCAGGGGCATTGGTCAACCCAAATGGCACCACCACAAAATCATAATGACCATACCTCATTCGGAAGGTAGTTTTATGGATGTCTTCACCCTTGATTCGGACTTGATGGTATCCCAACCTCAAATCAATCTTCGAGAAAATAGACACACCCCCCAATTGATCGAGCAAGTTATCGATCCTGGGCAAGGGGTATTTGTTCTTTATGGTTACCTTATTGAGTTGTCTATAATCTATACACAGTCTAAGGGTAACATCCTTCTTTTTGACGAACAGGACTGGTGCTCCCCACAGAGACACGCTGGGTCAAATATAACCTTTATCCATCATTTCCTTTAATTGCATCTTGAGTTCAACTAACTCGGGTGTGCTCATCCGGTAGGGTGTCCTAGACATCGACACCGCTCCCGATACAAGTTCTATCGAGAAGTCTATGTCCCTTCTCGGGGGTAAACCCGATACCTCTTCCGGAAACACATCTCTGTATTCTCTCAGGATAGGGTGATCGTCAGGGTTTGGTTTGTCATCTTCGATTGTTTTCAACACCTGTATTGCATATAGGGTACATCCCTTTCGACAATACTTCCTCATTTGCAGATCTGATATTGGTCTCACCGAGACAGATTTTCGGATCCCTTGAAGGGTTATCCTCTTCCCTTCCTTACTTACACATTCTAAGGTCTTATGGTAACAGTCCAATCTGGCTTTATGGGTAGCTAGCCAATCCATACCAATCAACAAATCATATGATCCTAGGGGTAATATGTTAAGGGTTGCTTGGGTGGGGAATTCACCCAACATTAATTGGTAGGCTGGTATGACTTCTGCTATCCTCATTTTGGTGCCAGTGGCTAACTGTACCAACCATGGCTTCGTATGTTTTTGTGGCTATAGTTTACACTTGTCAATAGCTTTAGGGGCTATATAACTCAAATTTGAACCAGGGTCAATTAAAACAGACACTAGATGGTTGGAAATCATACCTTCTATTTCCACCACTAAGTCTTGGTGGTCAGCTTGGTTATTATCCAAGGCTGCATAAATTTGTGGCACACTCCTGGCTACATCATTGACGGTAGTAGCTTCCTATATGTTATAAATCCTCCGACTATTCTGTTGTCGGTGTGGGCAGTATCTCAGGAGATGTTCTTCTCCGCAACCCCAACATTTCAAAGGTTCTCTCTTTGGGTTATCAGTCTTCATTGATATGGGTCCAAAAGTCTTATTTCCGCTTAAGGAGGGAAAATTTTGCTGGTGCATACTCCAGGCTGGAAATTTTATTCTTGGGTTCTTCTTATAGTTCTTAAATCCTGGGGATTTAATTCCCCTTTTATGAAATCTAGAACTATTCTTTTGTTTCCATCCTTCACGAGGTTCTGCTTGATGCCCAAACTATTCATGACAATAGGTTGCCTTTCGAATAGTGTCTTCTAGAGTCTTTGGCTCATCAAATTCAATTCTATTATGATAGTCCTTAGGTAGTCCACTGATGAAGCGTTGCACATTTTCCTTTTTCACCTTGATATAGGGTACATACCTCAACAAATCGAGGAATTTGTTGACATATTCTTCTATAGTAAGTTGTCCCAGTTTGAGTTCATAAAACTCTTTAGTCTTTTCGTCGAAATATTTTTCCGACAGATACTTCTTCCAGAAGTATTTCTCAAACCGTTCCCAAGACAGGTCCTCTTCGCGAACCCCTTTCATATTCTTAAGGTCTTCCCACCAAATGGAAGCCTTTCCGTTCAAGTTGAAGGTGGCCACTCGGGCCTTCATATTCTCTGAAAAGTCATGGACTCTGAAATACTTCTTTAGTCCAAGCAACCAGGCCTCTGCTTCCTCTCCCTTCTTTATTTCACCGTCGAAGGAGGGTGGTTTGGCCTTTCTGAATTCTTCGAATTTTCTACCTTTGGAAGGATTTTTCTTCTTCTGTTTCTTTTGGGAATAGGAACTGGCCCTGCTGCTAGAAGATCCTTCTGAATCGCCAGCTTCCTTCTCAGAGGAATCACTCGGCACTGGTCCTTTACCTCTGGGGTGGAACTTTTTTGAGGTGCTCCTCTTAGTGTGGCCACTGATATGACCATGTTTCCGAGTTTCAGGTTCATGCTGCATTTGTATTTGTAGATCAGATAAACTCTGCAGTAAAACTGCGTTAATTTATGTTTGTTTTTCTTGTTCTTTCATCATCCTTTCATTGTTAGCCTTGCAACTTTGTAATTCGACCATGAGATTCCTCACAGTCTCAGCTAGATTTGGAGGGGTCCCTACTGCCCTTCTTTCGTCAGAATCTTCATCTCTATTGTGGGAGCCTTCTCCCACTTCTTGGTGAGTCACCATACTATGCGTTGATAATTTCCCGCGGTTGATATTCTGCTTGTGTGCAAAAGGAAAAATGCTGGTTGTTAGTCAATATTTATATTTATTTATAACCAGTACATAATTCATATTTTCACATGTACACACACACAATAGGGGTTTTTCATTCTTAACTTCGTCTTTTGATTAGGAAGGTTAAGACAGGGGGGTTACTCTTTTTAAGAGTGTTCTGAACGGAGCTTTTGCGCAACTCATTCATGAGCCCAAGCAGGCCAAGTGTTGTAACCATGCTCTGATACCAATTTGTCAGACACCCACTACGGCATAATAATTTTTTTTTCTTTTCCTCAATGGACAGAATCCCCGAAGTCCTACGAGGGCCTAGCGCAGGCTAGTTCTTCCCTATTCACCTCCCTATGATCGTAGGTTAGGACCACATGCCAAACAAACCAGGCACCTTTTTGTGTTTTGCGACTCAACAATACAGTGAGTCCAATCTTAAAGGTAGAATAGCAATGTCCACCTCCATGTGATCGTGGGTCACGACCACAGGCCAAACAAGTATGGCGTCCTTTCACTCTTCGCGGATCAACACTACCAAAGTGTCGAGTCTTTTGACTCTGCAAACCCCGACACAATGAAGCACCGATCCCCGAAAGGGCTAGCGAGTACAAGATTCCTGTTTGGGTCTTGTCCTCGTGACCACATTCCATGACCCCGTGCTTAAATTGACAAGGACCTTTCTGACCCTTCATGATTCGGGAAATCGCAATGCATGACTTCTTCCTTTCCCATTCAAATCCTCGAAATCCATGAAGTCTCCCAAGTTTCCCTCCAAAGGAGATCAACGGTTGTAAGCCTCCCCTGATCTGAAGGTTTGGATCTTTTTAGGATTTCGGTGCCCGGGGGTTCGAGATGCAACGATCCAAAAAAATCATGTCATGAAAATCTCTGAATTCTGGTATGGGGATCTGTGTAGGAGATCAACGACCCCTGATAGTGTGGATCCAATGGTCCATAGGATTTCAGAACTTTCCCTGAGCTTTGACCGCTCACCACGCGTCTCCCTTGATGGATGGTCCAGATTCCTTTGGGACTTCTCTTTGACACTTTTCGCTACTCGCAACCTCGCAAGTTGAAGCGTCGAGCTCTCGTGTTCTTCTTCTCTGAAATCCTGAGATGCGAAAGTTAACAATAGTTGAATTTCTCTTTGTACTTCTCGCAACTCACCACTTCACGAGTTGTAGCATCAAATCTTGGCACCTCTCCTTCACGAACCCCTGATAAGCGATATTTATTATCCTTCTCGCGTTCTCGCTACTCGGGACTTCGCAAGTCCAAGGGTTGAGCTCTCAGGCTCTTATCTTGTGAATCCCCGTGACGCGAGAAGTCAACGGAACATTGAATCCCTTCTCCAGGCGACTCGTGTCCACCCATCAATAATGTGGGCCCCACCAGGAAATTCTGCCACATGTTCTCTCGTGCATGGCTCTCAGCACTTCACTAATCGGGAATTCGTAAACGACTCCTTTCAACCTCCAAACTCACGAACCCCCAATACGCGATGTATCGAGACGCCAGATCCCACGGCTGTCCTTCCTCTTTGATCAACGTCCTGGATCATATCGTGATCTTGCGACTCGGGACTTCGTGACTCTAAGAGTCAGGTCTTCCACCTCCAAACTCGTGAATCCCCGATACACGAAATGGTCATATCTCTACCACCTATCCTCTTTGATTAACGACCCAGATCACATCACGATCTCACGACTTGGGACTTCGTGACTCCAAGAGTCGGGTTTTCCACCTTCAAACTTACGAATCCCCGATATGCGAAATGGACAGATCTCTACCACCTGTCCTCCAACATGGACGGTCCCGATGTCTTCGGGACTTTTGGGATGTAGTCGAGTTCACTCTCTTGCCTAGGTAAAGGTTAAGATCGACGGCTTATAGAACTCTGATGGGTCCCTGGGATCTATGGTCCAGGATCCCATCGCGATCTCACGACTCGGGACTTCGTGACTCCAAGAGCCCAGTCTTCCAACTCCAAACCCACGAATCCCCGATACACGAAATGGTCATATCTCGCTATCTCTTCTGAGCTTGAATCACGAAGTTCAGACTCTCGGTGCTTTAGGCTCCCATGACCCCGAGACCTTAGAAAGCTACTCTTTCTTGCATAAGAGTTCCAGACCCGGATTGCATGAACCCTCAGACGGTTCTCGGGCAATTATCCTTGATCTTAATCGAATCTTTGGTAAGGTTCAACATAGTTACAAGGTTTATGGGGTGATTCTTGGAAAAGAGTACTCTCAAGGGGCCTTCCCAGAATATTACGAGAAACTAAGCAAATAAGACAATTCTCGGTGGAGCGAACTCATGTCCCATACTTAAACATTTGTGCATAAAACAACTATGGCATGTAAGCATACACAGACATCCATTCTATCAAATCAACGTTAGGTAAACAATTCTATTCATAACTATTTACAAGCACATAAAACTGAACATGCAATTATGGCATTAACTTCAAAATAACACTTATCAGAAATAACACCAGAGGTGATGCAATTGTTGAGAGGGGTGCTCGTTTCCACCCAATCATAGGCTCAGTGACTCCCAATGGATTTACCACTAGCCACCCACGAGCTGAGACCACGATGCTGCGAGACTGTGTCTCAGTTTTCCAGTGACCGAGAATGAGGGTTACTCTCCCCCTTCTCTGCTATCACTCACTCTTCATATCTCCAGAGTTCTTCCTCCTTCCCTTGCTTTTGCCCCTTCTCGCTCCTTCCTCACACATTTTCCTCTTGCGAGGTTGCGTGTGGCGCGATTTCCCTCGTGGTGGTCAGGCCCGAGGCTCTTACGGATGGGCGGTTCACTTCCCCCATCCCTCATTAATTCCTGAGGAGCCATCTACCTACCAGCCTGTGAGTAAATTATTTCAGGCCAGCGAGCTGCTCTTGGTTCTTCGGGCCAGTGAATTCCAAATACGGTATTGGTTTCGGTGGAAGTTAACGCCACCTTTCCAGGTGCCTTCCACGACCTTTCTTCAGCCATCGTGGTCTCTTTTTCAACATATCCCCTCTTAGC
>ML803687.1:196078-210787 GCA_009831015.1 Picea engelmannii
TTTTTCACAAGGTCCATTCACATCACACATTCACATTCTTGAGTTTTCCACAGTTCTTGGCCAGCATAGTTATTTTTACAAACTGGGGGAAGCAGGGTGTTACAGCTTTCCACCCCCAAATTGACGGCCAAATAGAGGTGATCAATAGGATGATTGTGCACATCCTGTGCATGTACAACTCTAAGCATGCACGCACATGGGATGAGAGTCTCCCCTATGTTCAACACAGTTACAAGAGGGCTCTTCATAGCTCCATTGGCCATAGCCCATTTCAGGTGGGGCTGGGATTCCAACCCTTGGGTCCCATTGATGTTGCCTACCTTTTGCAACCACACAGAAAAAATCTTCCCATGTTCAGTCTGAGACCGAAAAGGCCACCAGATCCATTGAACGGATTCAACAAATCTGCCAATAGGTCCATGAGATTTTACAGAAAGCCAATGCTAAGTACAAGCAACGCCATGATCAACACAAGGTACCGCACCATTTTCAGGTTGGAGACAAAGTCTGGTTACATTTGTAGAAGGAGCATCTTACAAGGCCCCATCAGAAGCTTCTCCCACTTCGCTATGGGCCTTACATTATCGCCAAGGCTGTGGGTAACATTTCTTTTGAGCTCAACACTCCGTGACTCCACCCTTCCTTGGCTTGCACCCAATGTTCAATGTGGATCTCCTTCGACCATATTTTCCACTATTATTGGATACCTTCGAGATCACAGAACAACTGAGACCAACATAGCTCAACCCTGACTGCATGGAACAAGCATCCAATGATCAGATAGTGGACACACAGTTCAATGGAACTTGCCAATAGAGGATCCATGTTTATCGAGTTGTCAAGGTAGGGAAACTACTACACCAAGGAAAGTGGCTCACCTGGGGCCAAATTCAACAAAATTTTCCTCCCCTAATGGGGGAACTTAACGCAATGGAAACCATTTCTTCCTTAGGGGGAGGACTGATCTAGGTGGATATTGGTGGCCACCCACCTATTCCAACTGGCTCCTCTTGAAATTTTTTAGTTCACCACGTTCTTTTGTACTTCTTTGTAATTATGGGTTCTACACTTCTGGGGTTTTCTGAAGCCCTACACATCTTCTGGGTGGATACTGGTGGCCTCCCACCTAATCCAAATGGCTTATTTTGTATGTTTTCATGTTAGCACATCTTGTTGTACTTCTAGGGCCACTTTGGGGCCCTAAACAATGTTTTTTGGCTCGCCACAGTCAAATTGTATACAGAGTCAAAGTTTGCTAACGTAATGTGTAGTTCTCTAAAAGAAATTTCCAACAGGATATCACACACCTAAAACAGAGGTCGTATGCAAAAGTTATAGCCCCGGGAAGTTGAGGTACCAACTTAACCATAGGGGCCCACATAAATTTTGGTGTTTCATCTCCTAGGGTTAGGTTTTTGGATGTCTATGGTTTTGGAATTCATGAGTAATATTAAAAAGTCCTATGGAGCCTCATTGTAATCATTCTTCTCTACATATGCGCGTAGCATCCACATCTTGTCTCAGAGATAACTACCACCATTCTAGCAAGTGTTTGAGTTCTGCAGTTTTACAGTTTCAACCTATTTCATTTATTCAATAGAAGACATTGTTTACTGGATATATGCGTTGTTCTTCATATCTCTGTGTTTATTGTATTCAGTCTGTTAATCATTTTGTTCTGCTCCTAAATCCGGATCAGATATGTAGAAAAATTATGCAGACAAGAACAAAGTTTTTAGAGATTTCAAAGTGGGTGAACATGTGTTCTTAAAAGTGAATGCGAAGAGAAGTTCACTAAGATTAGGAAGATGCCCAAAGTTGGCAACAAGATATTGTGGGCCTTTTGAAATATTAGAAAAGATAGGGCTAGTTGCATACATGGTAGAATTGTCTTCATCCATGAGAGTGCATATTGTATTTCATGTGTCATTATTAAAAAAATATGTGCCCGAACCTAACCACATAATTGATTGGAATGTGATCTAGGTGGAGCACGAAGGGGATTTTCTGGTGGAACCGATACACATCCTAGACCATAAATTCAAAGTGCTCAAGAAAAATCCATAGGGTTGGTAAAGGTTCAATGGACCTGTTAAGATCCTGAATATGCTACATGGGAGCATGAAGAAAACTTGCGGGAGGAATACCCACAAATTTTTGACAATTTTGAAGAAAACAAAACACAAGACTCCATTTTGAGTAGCTAGAGTTCCATAACCACATCTAAGAGTCCTATCCAACCGTGTTGGGGACCCTGATAAAATAATGGCACATTCCTTGGTTTAGACTTGATAAATGAATGGTACATCCCTTGGGTTATCCCTGATAAATGAATGGTGCATTCCCTGGGTTGGCAAGTTGAGAGAAACATGAGATTATGGTTGGAGTTGCTATTAGAGTTGTTAAATTGTAGAATTTTTATTTCTAAGTATTTTGATGTAAATTTGCATATATGTATATAGACATAGAGTGCACTGAGGATGACGCACAATTATAGAGGAGTGGGATTGTAAAATTCTCATTATAATCCCCAGTTTAATTAATGCTTATGTAGATGTAATGTGTGGCTACAACCAAAGCGATGTAATATGAAAATTGTATTTCAATGTTTTAATAATAAAATGTGATACCAACTGCTAAGGGGACATGGACAAGATATGGGGGCTGAATTAATCCAAAATAGAGGGGAATGTCTAGGATAATGGAAAATATGGGTTCAAGGGGGAATCACCCATGTTATTAATTCAACCCATTTTCCTAAATTTTCTATTTGTATATGAACCTTCTCATTTATGATTGAGTGTTCCCAAAGCCAATCATTGAATACATGTACGAGGGTGGGTCTAGTAGTCACATCCCATATTTATTGGGCACATGGGGGTTGAGTACAATCATCTTGGGGAAGAGTGTGAGTCAAGCAAGACAAGCCAAAGAGAGGAAATTCATATGGGTTGGGACAATAGTTTTACACGTTGAGTTTTTTTGCATGAGGATCAAGTAGAGAGAAAGGAAGAGCGCTTGGAGTTGGTGCAGCCATAGAGGGTGAATTTTAGAGCAAGATGGAGCATATTGGAACGTATTTGGAGCTGGAAACTAAAGAGCCAAGTTGTCAGGCCTGAAGAGTGAACTCCTAGGTGAGTTGCACTGTAACATCAAGTGGTTGTTGTTGGTTTACTGGTAGTTTTTATAGCAGCAAGTTCCCTTGAGTTCCCAACTGAGAGATTCCTGGTTACCTGTGCCAAAAAGATCCTGATAAACGAATGGGACGGCCGAGGGAATGCGATTAATGAAGGGGTACATTCCTTGGGTTGGGCAGGTCATGAGGAAGAGAGCTGGTGAAAAATAGAGATAGTTATAGGAACATATCAGTGGGTTGTGAGTTTATGAGCTGTGAGTGGACTGTGAGAGACCACCCTCTTTTTTGGATTACTAGCCTCAGCTCAGGGGTATTTTGTTGTTGAGATTTGGAACAACAAGTCCATGGGTGGGTGGAACATCCATCCCAAGCAGCTGGTTACACAACCATTGTTAAAATATAAGTGTTTATCTATTTTCTGTCTTGTATTTATAAGTCAAATTGTTGTGCATGAACTCTATGTATTTGAGAATGATTTATATGCTTCCGTAATGAAGTTTATTAGCTACATTCATGTCTATTTTAGTATGTTGTAGATTCATCAGTGTAATAGTAGCGGAAAATGGTTAAATATGATTTTAATTCATAGTTGAAAGATATAGGAAGTCGATTAACAATAAATGAATGAAATTAGTTAACATAAATTTTGTTTTTATGAGTATTCTTCCCCACAATGTCCCTCGGTTGGACTAGGGGACGTTACCCTCAATCACAACGAAATTGGAGGAAGAAAATATTGGGAAAAGTATCCCTTACTTCATAGTTAGATGTGGGTACATCAACACCACCTTCACTTCAACCTTGATAATGGGAGTTGGAAGAATTTGATATCATCAATGATGATTCAACAACTCAATCTAGAAACCACACCTCATGACCAACAATATTACAACATTGGATCATTGAGTTCTGGAAAGGGGTTATACATCACACGATAATGAAAATTATACTATACTATTTATCCATGGAAGGATGAAGTCACTTATGACATTGTGGCTCTCAACATATACAATGTTCTATTTAGAAAACCATATTTGTGGGAATGTCATGTCATTTACAAGTCCCACCCTCAAGGAATTGTCCTCGACATTAAGGAAGATTGTTGTACATTCATGACATAAAAATTAATCTCACAATCTATTTAATTACAACAAATCAATTCCAAACATTAATCAACCATATAAATTCATTCTATCAATGATCAAGTCAATGGTTATCTAGAAGACTACTACACCAATTCATATATCCTCCAATGTGCAACCTACATAGTAGAATAAACTAAATACAATTTTGGATGAATATCATATCACTTTCAAGGCCATTATAGGTTCACTATTACACTACCATGTCAAACACCATTTTGATCTAGTCCTTGGTGCATATTACCCAACAAACCTGTATATCACGAATCATTGTTGGAGAATGAAGAAATTACACACCAATTACATAATATCTTATGGAAGGGACACATCCAATCAAGTATTTGTCCTTGTGGAAGTCCCATTGTGCTCACACCCAAGTATAACACTTGGTGATTTTTCATTAACTATCATGCCCTCAATAAGATCATCATACAAAATTGTACTTAATTTATGCATTGATGACCAACTAAGCAAAATTAAGCGAGAAAAATTATTCATCATAATTTAGTTGAAATCTAGTTATCATCAAGATCTTTTTCACCCTTAGGATGTTCGGGAGATGTTGTTCCACACTATGTGTGAGTTGTATGAGTAGTTGATGATGCCATTTGGCTTAACCAATGAATTGACAAATTTCATGTGTCTTATGAACAATGCTTTGTGACCATAAACATAGGAATTTATTGTTGTTTATTTTTACAATGATCTTATTTTCAACAAACATGTGATAAACATCTCCAATACATTTCCCTAGTTCTCAAGACCTTGTGAAACCACAGGGTTTATACCAACATGGAGAAAATTTGTACATTCAATGGGGAGCACATTAGGTACCTTGGTTTTATTGTTAATGAGACAATAATGCATGTGGATTAAAAGAAGGTGCATGTTGTTCACAACTCACCTATCCCAATTAAAATCAATGAGTTATGAAGCTTGAATCCTCAACTTGAAGAATTTGTATATACAATGTTTTGCGGGCTTCTCTCATGTTGTGCAACTATGATGTAGGAGCATCGTCAACAAGCACATGTGGAGAGACAACTCAACGCCTTAGCACGCCTTTGAATCATTTCATAATCTTAACCACTGGTGTTGCCTGCAAGTCCTTTTTTTGAAATGATTGAAAACTGAAGAAGATCAAACGCTTGGGAGTTGAATGATCCTGGGATTTTCACTCCTAGACTTTAATGTAACAAAAATTAAGTAGCAGTTAGTTTTTTTTTGAGTAGATGAGTAGTCGGGGGGAACCCTAGGAACCCTCTAGGATAAATAGGGTTTTTGTATGCCTGAATGAGGCTGCTGCAAATTAGTAGGAGATTGTTGTGATTTAGTTGTTGTTGAATTTTTAGTTCTTGTTTTATCATAGTTGTAGCCATTTACATCTGAATGAATATAACAGAGGAAAATTGATTCAACACATGGTGTTGCTACTGTTTACAATTCCCTATTATTTTGTTTTCATGAATGAATGAGTTATGTTGTTGAGTATATGAAACTGTGAAGTGTTTGGATAAGTTTCGATTGTTTTCTCTTCGTTGAGTTCATGCAAGGTGTGCATACAACCTGCAAGGAGTACATTGACAGAGTCTGTTTCGACTCAGAAGATAAGAAGAGATAGCATGAAACTTCTATTTGCAAGGAGTGCAAAAGGACTGTTGCAAGGTGTTCACAGTCGTCGCAAGAAACTAAGTCTTGCATAAGAATCTGTTGTAAAGAGTGACATAGTCGATTTTGAATCAGAATCTCATAGGAGATAGCGTGAAATTTCCATTTGCAAGGAGTGTAGAGGGACTACTGTAAGGCGTGCACAGTCGCTCGCAAGAAGCTAAGTCTCGCGTAAGAATTTGCTGCAAGGAGTGCACAGATCCAAAATTCAACTAAGTGTTGAAGTAACTCTCTGAGGAGTCAAAGGATCTGAGAGATAAATTTCAAGAGAGATAGAGGGGAGAAATATTCAAAGGGAGTGAATCTCTGAAGGTTTCACAAATCACCGACTAAGATCCATCCAGGAGGGAGTGGGATCATTCCAGATCGTTGGATTGGGAAAATTTGCACGAGTTTTAAGTCTCTGTGTGCACATAGGAGTGAGGATTCACCAAATTATCGAAGAGGCCAGGGACCGTCCATCATCCAGAGGGACAGGTGGCGGAAGATCCATAACTTAGGAGTGAAAGTACTTCGGAAATTTTGTGGATAAGGAGAAAGAAAAATTGCCGAAGAGACGAAGGTCGAAGTAGATCCAGGTTGTTGGTTGCCAGGAGATACGTGTCAATAGATCTGATATTTCGAGAAATTTCACTTCGAAGAATTCCAAGCGCGGAGTGTGACAAACTCCCAAAGTCTCGAAGGCCGAAGAAGATCACAACCATCCGTTGCGGAACACACGTGGTGGGAATTCATTGTCTTCCGGGGAAATCACTCCGGGAGGAACGAGTACGCAGGAGGTTGAAACTCCCGAAGCCTAAAGGGTCGAAGTGGATAGTGGTCATTGGATCCAGAGGGACACACATCAACATATATTATACTTCGGGTGGAAGTACCTCAAGAGGAAGAAAGTGCGGAGAGTTTGAAACTCCCGAAGCCCGAAGAGCCGAAGTTAACCATAACCGTTGATTTGCGGGAGACATGTGTCAACGAATCGTGAACTCCGAGTGAAAGCACTTCGGAAGGAAGTGAGTGTGGGGAAATTTGAGGCTCCTGAAGCGTGGAGTCCTTAAGTGGATCTTGACCATCGATTTGAGAATGATAAATCAACGGTGAGGAATCATTGCGAGGAGTGGAGGAAAATTTAGCGAGTGTGCTAGTTCGCAGCCCACAATTTGCCAGGACCATTGGTCTTGTCGAGACAGGGGATCAACGAACACGATTTAAAGGTGGTTGGGCGAGCTCTTTTCCGATTGCGTGGATAGAGCTCTCCTATAAAGAGTGAGCACATTGGTAGCCCACAATTTCTGTGAACCGTTGATCGACGGACATGTCGGTAATGATTAGATTGTGACCGTGGAAACCCTGAAGGTGATAACAGGGCCTGTGTTTTGAGTTTGAGACCAACAAGGTCCCAAGGAGTTGATCCATCTCGGGAATAATTAACGATCCTTGACCGGGAGGTCAAGCAGCCCCAAGGAGAGAAGGGGGGTATGCATCAAGTGGTATTGGAGCCTGAAATTGTTTTTAGGTAGCGAAAATGAGCTTGAAGTTGTACTCTGTGTGTGAGAAAAAGTCAGCACAATTCCACCAAGGAGACGTGTGGAGCCACCTTTAGCCAATTGTGCTGTAGAAAGATAAATGAGAGAGATTCGTTCAATATTAGAGGCGATGGAGGCAACACAGAGGAGGGAACTTGATGCTGGAGACATCAGTGATGTAGAAAGTGAAGAGGTAGAGGTCGAAGAAGCTAGAGGGGAAAATTTTCCGAGGAACGCTTGCTGAGAGTGGTTGTTAAATTGGGAGCTAAGGCAAAGGTAGACATCCCAATGTATGAAGACAATTTGGATGTTGAAGAGATGCTAGATTGGATAAGATCCATGGATACATATTTCAACTATGAAGATGTCGATGAGGAGAAGAAGGTGATACATGTCACCAGGTTGAAAGGACATGCAACACTATGGTGGGATGAATTGCATGATGAGAGGAGAAGCAAAGGAAAACAAAAGATAAAGAATTGGGACATAATGGTAGCCAAGTTGAAGGCTAAATTAATGCCTAAAGATTATCAAATAAATCTGTTCAAGAAGTTGCAGAACGTGAGACAAAAGGGTATGACAGTGGAAGAGTACACAGAGGAGTTCTACAAACTGAATATCAGGGTTGGACAAAGATAGAAAGATGAAGAAAAGGTTTCCAAATATATAAATGGCTTGATATATGAAATCCAGGATGAGATCAACATGATGTCGGTAAGGACATTAGAGGATGCTTATCAGATTGCACTGAAGGTAGAGGAGAAGTTGGCCAAAAAATAGAGTCAGTGAGGCAAAGGTAGAAGCCTGAACAAAGGCAAGGGAGTTTCCCATGACAATGTACAGAAAACCAAAGACGAGACTGAGAAACCACACAGACACTCAGAAAGAGGAGGAAGTTCCCGAGGAAGACAAGGTGGTGGAAGAAGTTCTTCTAGAGGAAGAGGAAGAAGCAGAGGAGGAGAAGTAAGGTGTTATGCTTGTGGAAAGACAGGACACATATCTTGGGAATGTCCTGAGAAAAATAAAGAAGGAGGAGGTGAAGCTCACATTTCGGAAGCACAGAAAAGGGACGTTGAAGCAGAAGGTGTAGAGGATGGAAAATCCCTGATATTGAGGAAGGTTCTCTTAAAACCAGAGCCAGAAATTGAAAAACCAGTGCAGAGGAACAAATTGTTCAGGACAACTTGCAATACTAAAGGCAGAGTATGCAAGGTGATAATTGATAGTGGGAGCACTGATAACTTAGTATCCATAGAGATGGTGGAGAAATTGGAGCTGGAGACAACTGCACATCTGAAGCCATATAAAGTATCATAGTTGTAGAAAGGACACCAGGTAATGGTCACTAAACAATGCCTCATTGAATTTAAAATAGGAGGATATAGAGATGAAATTCTGTGTGATGTGATTCCCATGGATGTATGTCATGTTTTGTTGGGAAGACCATGGAATTTTGACAAAAATGTCATTCATGATGGGAGAAAAAATACTTACACCTTGGAGAAGAATGTTAGGACACACATGTTGCTTCTAATAGAGGAGAAGAAAGTAAAATAAGAAGCCAACACAAGCATACTTCTCATGAGTGGGAAGGAAATTCCGAGTGAAGTCACGAAGGAACATGAGATGCAGTTTGTTGTGGTGAAGAAACCCAAAGTCCTTACGAGTACTTCAATGGATGATTTACCTGAAGAAGTTCAGGAGTTGTTGGATAATTTTTCCGACATAGTAGTGGATGAGTTTCCTAACTCATTGCCACCCATCAGAAGTATCATCCATCATATTGATTTGATACCAGGAGCAAGTCTGCCAAACAAAGCAGTGTACAGATTGACACCTCAAGAGAATGAAGAGGTAAGGAGACAAGCTAAGATTTGCTAGACAAGGGTTTGGTCAGAGAAAGCTCGAGTCCATGTGCAGTACCAACCGTGTTGAGTCCAAATAAGGATGGAGGATGAAGAATGTGTACAGACTCGAGAGCCATTAACAAGATCACCATCATGTATAGATTTCCTTTGCCAAGAATGGATGACTTAATGGATTGTTTAAGTGGAGCAAATTTATTTTCTAAGATAGATTTGAAAAGTGGATATCACCAGATAAGGATGAGGGAAGGTGATGAGTGGAAAACAACCTTTAAGACAAATGAAGGGTTGTATGAGTGGCTTGTCATGCCATTTGGATTAACAAATTCCCCAAGTACTTTTATGAGGCTGATGAATGAAATACTGAAAGATTTCATTGGAAAGTTTGTGGTTGTATATATAGATGATATACTGGTCTTTAGCAAGACTAAAGAGGAGAATTTGAGACATCTGAAATTAGTAATGAGGAGAATACAATAGGAGAAGCTGTTGATAAATATGAAGAATTCCTCTTTTATGAAGACAAAACTCATTTACTTGGGTTTTGTGATCTCTTCAAATGAATTGAAGATGGATCCAGAGAAGGTGAAAGCAATCAAATAATGGACATCACCAAGGAGTATGTTTGAAGTAAGAAGCTTCCATGGATTAATGAGTTTCTATAGGAAGTTCATTAGAGATTTCAGTGGAATTTGTGCACCAATGATGGATACCATGAAGAAGAGGCACAAGTATTTTAAATGGACAGAAGATGCCGAGAGGAGCTTCAATATATTGAAGGAGAAGATAACAGAACGACCAATTCTGGTCTTGCCAAATTTTGTGAAGACATTTCAACTGAAATGTGATGCAAGTAGAGTTGCAATTGGAGCAGTTTTGAGCCAAGATAATAGGCTTGTTGCATATTTAAGTGAAGTTGAAGGAGACTAAGAGAAAGTACTCCACATATGATAAATAATTTTATGCCATAATTAAAGCCTTGAATAAATGGAGGCACTACCTTGTTCCAAATGAATTTTTCCTGTATAGCGATAACCAAGCTTTACAATTCATAACCAGACATGAAAAATTGAATCAGAGACATGCAAAGTGGATTGAGTTTATGCAGAGTTTTACTTTTGTCATAAAACATATTTCTGGAAATCCTAACAAAGTTGTTGATGCATTAAGTAAGAGATGTTTGATTCTGCACGAGTTTCAGGTGAATACCTTAGGGTTTGAACACCTTAAGGAAATGTACAATGATGATCCAAAATTCAAGGAAGCATATGAAGCATGTGCAAATCCTGTGCTGAGAGACAGGAGCCAGTGGACAAAGTATATGATTCAAGAGGGGCTGTTGTTCAAGGGAAATCAATTGTGCATACCAAAATGCTCAATGAGGGATAACCTTTTGAAGGAAAATCATAGTGGAGGATTGACTGGACATTTCAGCCATGATAAAACATTTGCATAGCTGAGAAATTCATATTACTGGCCAGGTATGAGGACATAAGTGATAAAGTTTGTAAAAAGATGTAGAATTTGCCAACATGCAAAAGGAAAAAGAGAAAACACTGGATTGTATCAACCATTGCCAATACTAGAGAGGCCTTGGGATGCAATAAACATGGATTTTTTGTTGGGACTACCAAGGAAAAAAAGAGGAAGTGGTTCCATATTTGTGGTGGTGGATAGATTTTCAAAAGTGGCACACTTTATCCCATGCCAGAAGACCAATGATGCAATACATGTTGCAAATTTATTTTTCAAGGAATTTGTTCGACTTCATGGATTACCCAAAAGTATTGTCTCATATAGAGATACCAAGTTCGTTGGTAATTTCTGGAGAACAATGTGGAAGAAGTTGGGGACATATTTTTCCTTCAGCTCAGCTTATCACCCTCAGAAAGATGGACAGACTGAGATGGTGAATAGAAGTTTGGGAAAATTATTGAAGAGTCTAGTCATTGAGCATCATATTCAGTGGGATCAGATTCTGCCACAAGCAGAATTTGCATACAATGACTCACCAAACAAGAGCACTGGAAATAGCCCATTCCAAATATTGTATGGAATGCAACCAAGAGGAGTATTTGAGTTGAGAGACTTGGGACAGAGTGAGATCAGAAGTGTTGGAGAAAAATATTTTTCTACAGAAATGCAGAATATCCATAGCCAAATCAGAGAGCAGTTGCAGAACTCTAGCCAAGAGTACAAGCGAAGAGTTAATCAACATCGCATAGAGCTTCAATTTGAAGTAGGAGATCAAGTTCTTGCACATCTCAAGAAAGAAAGGTTCCCAAGGGGAACATATAACAAGTTGAAAATGAAGAAGATAAGACCATGTAAAATATTAAAGAAGTTTGATGCAAATGCCTATGAGATTGAGCTGCCAGATGATGTGGGTATATCACCCATATTCAACATATCAGACTTGTATCCTTACAGGGAATATGACACAGAGAGATCATAAGATCAAGAGAAGATTCAGTGGGAGAAGAAGATGCCTATAGCAGAAAAACCACAGATGGAGAAGATTGTTGATAAGAAGATTGGCAAGAAGACCAGAAGGAAGACCTATTTTGAATATTTGGTCAAGTGGAAAAGACACTCAATATAAGATGCCAATTGGGAAAATGAAGTTGATATCCATAAGCATGGAAAGTCAGTGCAGGAGCTCATGGACAAGATTCCATGAATTTTTGGCCAGGGGAGTATGATGCAGGAGCATCGTCAGTAAGCACACATGGAGAGACAACTCAACGCCTTAACACGCCTTTCAATCATTTCAGAATCTTAACCACTGGCATTTCCTGCAAGTCCTTTTTTTGAAATGATTGAAAACTGAAGAAGATCAAACGCTTGGGAGTTGAATGATCATGAATGATCTGGGAGTTTCACTCCTCGACTTTAATGCAACATAAATTAAGTAGTAGTTAGTTTTTTTTCCGAGTAAACGAGTATTCGGGGGGAACCCTAGGAACCCTCTAGGATAAATAGAGGTTTTGTATGCCCGAATGAGGTTGCTGCAAATTAGTAGGAGATTGTTGTGATTTAGTTGTTGCTGAATTTTTAGTTCTTGTTTTATCATAGCTATAGTCATTTACATCTGAATGAATATAACAGAGGAAAATTGATTCAACGCATAGTGTTTCTACTGTTTAATATTCCCTGTTATTTTGTTTTCATGAATGAATGAGTTATTTTGTTCAGTATATGAAACTGTGAAGTGTTTGGATAAGTTTCAATTGTTTTCTCTTCATTGAGTTCATACAAGGTGTGCATACAACCCACAAGGAGTGCGTTGACAGAGTTTGTTTCGACTTAGAAGCTCAGAAGAGATATCATGAAACTTCTATTTGCAAGGAGAGCAAAAGGACTGTTGCAAGGTGCGCATAGTCATCGCAAGAAACTAAGTCTTGCATGAGAATCTGCTATAAAGAGTGACAAAGTCGGTTTCAACTCAGAAGCTCAGAGGAGATAGCATGAAATTTCCATTTGCAAGGAGTGCAAAGGGACTACTGCAAGGCATGCATAGTCACCCGCAAGAAGCTAAGTCTTGCGTAAGAATTTGCTGCAAGGAGTGCACATAACCAAAATTCGACTAACTGTTGAAGTAACTCTTTAAGGAGTCAAAGGGTCTGAGAGATAAAGTTCAGGAGAGATAGTGGGGAGAAATATTCAAAGGGAGTGAAGCTCTGAAGGTTTCATGAATCATCGACTAAGATCCATCCAGGAGGGAGTGGGATCATTCCAGATCGTTGGATCTGGGAAAGGCACACAAGTTTTAAGTCTTTGTGTGCACATAGGAGCGAGGATTCGCCGAAGTCCCAAAGAGGACAGGGACCATCCATCATCTAGAGGGACATGTGGCGAAAGATCCATAAATATAGAGAGAAAGTACTACAAAAGTTTTGTGGATAAGGAGAAAGTGAAATCACCGAAGAGCCGAAGTAGATCCAGGTCGTTGGTTGCCAGGAGATATGTGTCGATAGATCTGATATTTCGAGAAATTTCACTTCGAAGAATTCCAAGCACAGAGTGTGACAAACTCTCGAAGTCCTAAAGGCCAAAGTATATCACAACTGTCCGTTGTGGAGGACACGTGGTGGGAATCCGTCATCTTCGGACGAAATCACTCTGGGAGGAACAAGTACGTAGGAGGTTGAAACTCCCGAAGTCTGAAGGGCCAAAGTGGATAGTGGTCGTAGGATCTAGAGGGACACGCGTCAAAAGATATTGTACTTTGGGTGGAAGTACCTCAGGAGGAAGCAAGTGCGGAGAGTTTGAAACTCCCGAAGCCCGAAGAGCCGAAGTTAACTATAACCACTGATCTGCACGAGACACGTGTCAACGGATCGTGAACTCTGGGTGAAAGCACTTTGGAAGGAAGCGAGTGTGGGGAGAGTTGAGGCTCCCAAAGAATGGAATCCTGAAATGGATCTTGATTGTCGATCTGAGAATGAGAAATCGACGGTGAGGAATCATTGCGTTGAGTGGAGAAAAATTTAGCGAGTGTGCTAGTTCGCAGCCCACAATTTGCTAGGACCGTTGATATTGTTGAGACAGGGGATCAATGAACATGATTTAAAGGAGGTTGGGTGAGCTCTCTGTCGATTGTCGGGATAGGGATCTCTGATAAAGAGTGAGTACGTTGGCATCCCACAATTTCTGTGAACCGTCGTTCGACGGACAAATTGGTAACGATCATATCGTGACCGTGGAAACCTTGAAGGTGATAACAGGGCCTGTGTTTTGAGTTTGAGACCAGTAAGGTCCTGAGGAGATGATCCAGCTCGGGAATAATTAACGATCCTTGAACGGGAGGTCGAGCAACCCCAAGGACAGAAGGGGGGTCTGCATCAAACTCCTTCATGAATTCTTACATAGGAATACCAAGAAACTTGTGTTCCAATTGAATACAACACAATAGTGAGCATTCAAGAACTCACAAATTGCATTCAACATTGGTGTTATGCCTACCCAACTTGCACCAACCCTTTGAGATCCATACTGTAATGTCCCCAAGGCCGAGCCCTTTATAAACCTGATGTATGAAACGAATTGTACATATGTGTTATAGGTTGGTGAGACGAGTTCCTATAAGCTGTAGGCTTATGTGTTTGTTAGGCCAGGGAGCCTAAGTGTTGAAGGCCAGGAGCCTGATGTTGTACTTGTAAGTATGCATAATATTTAATAAAATATAAACACCGCTAGGTGCAGACCGACCACGATGAATGAGTGAAGGGGGATTGAGCGTCCACAGAGTGGGCAAGGAATTAGGGGTTGGAAGGTGGGAAAGGGGCTAAGTGTTGAGCCTAGGGGGCTTAAACCTAGAAATAATATTTTAATATTATTTCAAAAGATATGTGCATCATATGTTTTTATCCTAAGTC
>ML803687.1:232199-244458 GCA_009831015.1 Picea engelmannii
GCCTTCATTCCTATTCAAATGACTCAGCATTGACTAAGTTTTTCAATTATATATTGAATTATTAAACCTGACTAATAGTTCATTCATATTTACATGATTAACGCTGAGCTACTTTGTAATATTTGGTAAAGGGCTAATTACATTGCTTTTTTTCTTTATTTTGTTTTTCTTCCTTGTTCTAATTCAATTAAAAATGTTAATGGTTTTAAACCACTCTTATATCATCTCTATAGAGTCATGGACAAAAGTTACTTTATAATAATGCACTTTTTTTTATTTCAAAGGATAGTATTAGTTGTATAGAGTTATTAGTCATTTTTTATTTCAAAGGATAGTATTAGTTGTATAGAGTTATTAGTCAAGGCTTAGAGGGACTATAGCTCTCGATAATTTATTCACTGTATATTAGTTTGTAGTTTGACTACAAATTTTTGCATAATTTCTATTGTTAGAACTAGAGAACTAAAAACATTATTTTTTATATAATAAAAAAACCCTTATATGTCATGATCTCATTGGATAATAGATTTGAGGTCTTATTGCCAGCTTCGTTATTCCCAATGTTTTATATTTAGGCATATCCAAAGTTTTTATCATCTACGGTTTTTTTGAATTTGTACTATTCATATTGAAATGTTTAGATATCCAAAGTTCTGAGCATCGACATTGTTTTTTAATGTTTTTATTATTTCTATTTGTATTGAAATGTTTACATACCGAAAGTTTAGAGTATTGACACTCTTTTTGAGGTACTTGAATATGCCTCACAACTTAAATGTTTACATAGCACGAGGCCCTTAAACATGCTTGATAGCTTAAATGTTTGCATAGCGTGAGGCCCTTAAACAACCCTGACAACATTAAATGTTTACCTAAATAGGATTCTCACAGTGCATTTTTCCTCGAATTTTTCTATACAATGTTGTAGTGAATTTGGACAATATTGTTGCCCACCGCCAGTTGCATAGCCATCCTATGTTTCATACTTCTTCTATGCTTGGAATGCAATTTAATCATCATTGAAGATACATATATTGTTTATTGGTTCGGTGGCTGCTTCTTGTTCGTTTGTTCATTGGTTCATCGGTTGTTGCTTGTTGTTGTTTGGTTCAACTTTGCAAGGTTGAGGACCTGCACCTACGGTTGGACCTGTTGGTGCTTATTGCTTGCTTTTGTTTGCTTCAACTTTGCAGGGTTGGGGTCCTGCACCCACAGTTGGAGCTGTTTTTTTTACTTTGCGGGGTTCAAGTCCTGCACCCACAATTCGACCTGCGCTTCTGTCGTTCATCATTGCCGAGTAAGTTTCTATGCCATAATTTCATTTGTATTTGTTCTTTGTTGTTTACTGTTTGTAGTTTGCAAGTAAGAATGTTTAATTATTTCCACTCGCATGATCGTCATATGTTTCAGATTTATTCTGTGCTTGGGATGCAATTTGGTCATCATTGAAGATACATATGTTGTTTACTGGTTCAGTGGTTGTTGCTTGTTTGTTGATTCGTCGGTTGTTGCTTGTTGTTGTTTGGTTCAAGTTTGCGAGTTTGAGGTCCTACAACTGCAGTTGGGCCTGTTGGTGCTTCCTCACTGGTTTGTTGCTTACTGCTTTCTTTTTTTTGCTTTGGCTTTGCAAGGTTGGGGTCCTGCGCCAATAGTTGGAGCTGTTTTTTTTCACTTTGCGGTGCTCAAGTCTTGCACCCGCAAGTGGACCTGCGGTTCCGTTGTTCATCATTAACGAGTAAGTTTCAATAATATACTTTCATTTGTGTTCATTGTTTACTATTTGATGTTTGCATTTTGCAAGTAAGAATGTTTAAGTATTTATTCATTGTTCTTGTCCTGCAGACTTTCCATAGAGGTTGGCATATCTTTTTCTCCTGCTCTTCAATTTTCCTCCAATTTTTTCCCGAGACTCTGCACCATGTCCATGTCAATGTCGTGTGCACAACTTCGACTGTCATTTTTTCTAGCATTGCAAATTTCAGTCCTTTGTCGTGTGTGACGAAGTCAAAATCTAGCGCCTATCCCGTACTTGCCTATCTCGTACGAGAATCGAACTGTGCCTAGGCTGCAACAAAATTGCACAAAATTGGCATATCTTTCCATCTTTCTCTTACATTTTGCTCCAATTTTTTCTCCTAACTCTGAACCAGACCTACATGCCTTTGCAAAATGTTCTTGTAGAAGAAAAAGGTACTGAGATGATGCTAGCAAGAGTGGTGTTATGTGGATTGCAAATTGTAATATTCAATTTCTATGTCGCTTCGCATGCAACATTGATAACATAACGAATGTGTTCTCAAATGCATCACACCATTTACATCTAGATGAAACCATTATCATTCTAGGATACATCAGTGTTGACATGCTACACAATAGTGACATAACAAATAATTGGACAACTATATGTGCAATTACAATGTTTGCTTTCTTTTGGTTAAGATCAAACAAGTGCAAAACACACTTATTAACCATATATGGTGAAATGTGCCCATATCACAATACAACCTCTTTATCCTATACACAGACTGGTCTGACCATGATACAATTTGTCTTGTACTTGAAATATATTGCAAAATTATATTTCCATGTCTCAAAGCATATCTAGATACTTTGCTGCACAAAACCAAACCATTCAACTACGACCATGCGATTTCTTAATATTTTTTGGCTTGTAATATATTTTGGACAGGAAAAATTCTATATAATTACAACCATGGATCAAGAAAAGCAAAGGTTCATGTTTCTAGCTTTCTTTTATTCTATTCCTTTGATTCTCATTTACTGTATGTACATATTACTTGTTCTTCCTTGCATACCAACTTCCATTCATGTTCATTGTATTTTGTGCATTCCCACATTGAAACCAAAATAATAACTGGAGAAGACAAATGACTCTTTACTGCAAATGTAGAAGGGGAGATACAAAGGTGCATGCTTGTACTCTTATTTCATATTCCATTGTTTTGTATTTCATTTATTGTCTGTATATGTGTTCTACTGCTTTGCACCTAATTTATTGTATGTAGATACTCCGTATCTTCCTACATAATAACTTATCTTCATGTCAATTGTATTCTTTGTGCTGGTACATTGAAATAAATCAAACTTTGTTTATTTTTTTACATGTCTTCCTGCATACCAACTTACCTTCATGTCCATTGTATTTTCTGCATTGCTACATTTAAACAAACAAAATAACTGGAGAAGACGAGGGAATCTTTGCCACAAATGTAGAAGAGGAGATACAAAGGTGCATGCTTCTACTCTTATTTCATATTCCAGTGTTTAGTATTTCATTTATTGTCTGTATATTTGTTCTACTGCTTTGCACCTAATTTATTGTATGTAGATACTACGTATCTTCCTACATAGTAACTTATCTTCATGTGAATTGTATTCTCTGTGCTGCTACATTGAAACAAATAGAATTGTATTTATTTTTTTACATGTCTTTCTACATACTAACTTACCTTCATGTCCACTGTATTTTCTGCGTTGCTACATTGAAAGAAACAGATTAGTTGGACAAGAAGATGAATTCTTATATGCCACAACAGAGGGGGCTGAAGTACAATCTTCGAAAATGTATACCAATTGTGATAGTAAATCAAACACACAAAACTAGTAGGTGCATATAATATTGGACTAGAAAATGATGATTTGGCAACAATGGACCTTTGTTGAGACTTCCCGCTTCCAAACATTTCCCTCCCCATTTCTATTTTCCCACTCTCTATTATCCCTTTGTTTTCCCTCTTCTATACTTAATTGAATTCCCCTTTGTTTTTCTCCTCTAATTTCGCTTTCTGGTTGCTTTGCTTAGTCGTATTTCAGAAAATGTCTAGGTGCACGGGTTGGAGGACTCACGGGTTCACATTTATACTCATGCTTCTATATCACGACTCCGACCGACGAATTCCTCATTCCATACTTAGCCAATTTTTCGATTGCGGGTTCCCATGCTGGGGGCTAAAGATTGCGCCTCTAGCTTCGAGGGTTCCACGATATACATATTGGCCACCATACTCCCCCATCATTCCCTATTCCCTGTTACACATTTTTGCAATCAAAAAATCCGAGGCATATAATTTGACCGTCAGGTCCTCATGTTTCCTGAGTATCCCTTGACACCCTATTTTGTATTCCATCTCCTTCGAGCCTATATGTGACATTTAGAACAATTATGGACAATATACAATGCATATGCTTATTTAGTTCTTCCGATGTTCATCTACACATGCTTGCATCACAAAAAGTTGGACTAGTGACATGGCCATGAGCAATCAATCATCACAAACATCAACAAAATGACAAGGCCAAAGGTAAAAATTCATACATTGTGCTCATGATATGTTTACCAAACAAATATCCTGAGCTATTTATTCATCTATGCCATGATAAATATGTTGATGTCATCTGCAACACATACTTTGTAGTTCACAAGAAGTATCGACGCGCGCAAGTGAGACGCCAAACACATCGCAAGTTCCACAGACTAAGAGGTCTGGTTACAAAACTATGGCCTCCATACTTCATCCAAATTGTGCGTCTACTTGTACATTTATGCCAGGCAAAAAAGAAAACAAAAATATAATGAAGACTACCATTCACATTACTTTACTTGTTCAAAAAATGTCACCAGGTCTAAACTTATAACACCCAAAATACTATCAATAGAAGGCTTGAACAACCGCCGAACTGAACAATTGTTCGTTGGGGACATAATGGTCATTTATAGCACCTACTTGGACAAGGAAAACAAAACTCGATGCATTATGCGTGCTGACATGACAAAAAACGAAGCCCTGATGACAATGACACTGACTATCCCTACAAAAATTGTCCATAAACATGCAAAAAATATATTTCGAGGTAATGGGATATCTATTGCAAATTTTAATATATTGCCCAAAATTGTATATGACCGTGGTGATTGTGATCGGATTATATCACTCAACGAAACAAGTATTGTGGAAAAAATTCCCGCGATTTGTTTAGAATATCGTTTCGTACCAGACACAAGAATCAACCAACTTGCATAGAGCAACGACACTTACCCAATTAGAACCATTGGAGCAACAGTCAAACTCACGAGAAAACTTGGCCCGCAACACATTCTCCATATAAAAGATGGAGAGTCAGACAATGACAAGGAAATGGTACCGTTCTCCATATCTAGTTTTGTCATTTACTTTCACATGTCCATGTATCTCGGTTATGTTACACAACTATTGCACTGTTCCATGTTTCAACTTCAATTGTTCAAAATCTATTCAAATTTTTTTTCCTCAATGGAACAACAATTGCATAAAGGGAAATTTTCACTTATGCTCTTTAAAAATGTAACAAAGAAAAGAGATGTTAAAGAAAAGATCTTTCGCACAACCTAATCAACATTTGTAACAAAATTGCGAAAAAACATAGTACATGATCTCAATAAACTAACTAGCTCGACAACTGTTGTGCGTATACATCTACAATTTCATCTTCACTTTGCTCATACAAAATGCCTTCACCAATTTTCTACAGCCTTTTTTTGGTTGTGCAGTTGTATATTATATTGTTCAATATATTAACTGATATGCTCATGTGCCCAGGTTGAGGGTGTTTTGGTTGCAATGAATGCATACTCGACCGCCTTCAAGCTTGTATGTGCCAAATGCAACTCTCCTGCTTCTTTCTCTGCTTTCATAAATGATGGTACAGTTGATTTTCTACGATGCAATAAAAAATTCTGAAAAATCCTTCGGATTTGGCCAAAAGCCTTCAGATTTCTGAAAAATCTCCTCCCAAAAATGCCATGTTGACGGTGCTGCCCTTCTGTATTCCATGCGCCGTGTTGCAGAGAAAAACATGGAACAACAGGACATCTCCATCTCACCATATGCCAAGATTTTGAATGAGGAAAGGTTTCAGGATTTTATTGCGATCACAAAAAATTCACATTTTAAACTTTTATTTAAGGTTTGATATTCAACATTTCAATCCTGTAGCAAATCCAAAATTACATATCCAATTATTTATTTATTTAATATTGTATTTAAATGACTGAGATTTCCAATTATATATTCAATTATTAAGCTTTCATCTGTATTCAAATGGCTCAACATTGACTAGGTCTTTCAATTATATATTGACTTATTAAACCTCCATTTGCATATGCAATTACTAATTTAATTTTGTATTTAAATGACAAGCTTTGCAATTATATATTCAATTATTAAGTCTTCATTCCTACTCAAATGACTCAGCATTGACTAAGCTTTTCAGTTGTATATTGAATTATTAAACCTTCATTTGTATTCAAATGACTAATCGTTCATTCATATTTACATGATTAACGATGAGCTACTTTGTAATATTTGGTAAAGGGCTAATTACATATGTTTTTTTTTTCTTTATTTTGTTTTTCTGGTTCTAATTCAATTAAAAATGTTAGTGGTTTTAAACTACTCTTATATCATCTCATCTCTATAGAGTTATTTACAAAAGTAACTTTTTAATAATACACTTTTCATCATTTCAAGGATAGTATTATTTGTATAGAGTTATTTATAAAAGGTTACTTTCTAATAATATATTTTTCCTCATTTCAAGGATAGTATTTAATGGAAAATTATTTTTTAATAATGTATTTTCTTTTATTTTGAGGATGATACCACTATAAAGTGGATTATGTAGAAATTTACATTACACAAGGTTCTAGGTTATTACAACAATATACTCATTAAGAGCTTAACATTTCACTTATGAGAATTGAACCTAGGTGGGGAGGATAACACTTCTCATGATTGCTTAGACTAGATCCAATTGATAAATCCCTACTTCGAATGATCCAAATCATGCCTCTTCTTCTCCTTCCAAAGGCATTGCAATGCGAGAAACTAGTGGTGAAGGTGTTGACTCTTGCATCATCATTGTATGAGTATCTATATCACACCCCGGAGATGTGGTAGAGTCTCGGGTGAAAGCTACTATGTCTGAAACCATTTTTGGTGAAACCCAATCGTGTTTCAATATCAGATTCTTCCACCAAGAGGGTTTATTATTCTTTCAGTTTTTATCTTGGTGAACCTTTGCCTTCAAGGAAGAAACCACCACATGGACATGCTTGAGACAAGGTTTACAATGAAAAACAACATGTTCAACTACAATTATTGTTTCCCAACACAATCACTACAAGGAGAACACCTTGTAGCGAAGGTTTTTACGAATCCTCCCTAAAAAAATCATCTCTTATTTGTTTATAGCGGAGGCGGGCGACCGAATTATTTTGCGGAGGTTTCTACATCAGTGCACCTCCATCGTCCAAATGCATCGGTGCGATCCAAAACATAATGCCCTAGTGCTTACCAAATAAAGTGCACTGATAATTGTTATTAATATAAAATGTTAAAATATCATTTAAAAAAAATGTATAATGGTGTTCCCGGATAAATGGTGTGCAATAGGGCATCTACAATATCGATACACTGAAAAACAATAACACACACACACACACAACAATGGAGTTTTTTAATATATACCCAAAAATCCAAACAATGTGTTATGCAAGCTCGAACGCCCTGGTGTGTCCAACTATATGATGCACCACAATAGGGTAAAATATTGAACAAAAAAGCATATTGGTGTGCTACCAAACATAATGATGTGTCTTATTGTCGCACACACCACATTAGGGTAAAAAAAAAAAAACCAAACCAATTTTCATTATTGCATTTTCTTTTGTGCTTTTAACCTCTCACACAAGCACTGGTGTTCACACTCCTTCTATTGCCACCTTGTTTGTAGTGCTCTAATATGTTGCTTCCTTAGTGCCATTATAGATTCCGTACATTTTCCAATTTTGGAGAAAAGTTGAAATTGTCATTTTTCCTCTACGAGCCAACCATGCTTCATTGGGTGAGAAGAGACCAAGTAAATTGTTTGTTACTCATTTTAATTTTCAACGGATTATAATTTAAAATTGGCCTTATATTTAATGGTTTTTTTTTCAATTTTTCATTTTTTTTTACATAGTGCGCTTCACATGTTTGGCTCACCCCAGACGTGGTGCATCCTGCAAATTCACAGGAAGCACCACATATGGTGCATCCTATGAATTTACATGAAGCACTGCACATGGTGCATAACACTGTGAAACACTAAGCATGGTGCATTGGAAAGTTGCATTTTTAGTGCCTTCTTCTAAGAAGAAACATTGTTTTTGCATAATAAACCTATCAGTGTGTTCTAACAACTTGAACAAACCGACGCCCCTTACCTAACTGAACACCATGTGACCAGTGCATTATAAAATACCATGCATTTCTAGATAAGGCACCACAAAATCAATGTGTTATATGGAATAACCGCAGTGGTGCACCACATATCACCACACATGTAAAACTTATCATACTATTCATCTAGTGACTAATGTAGCACCACTAGAAATACACATCGAGGCTCCAAGCAACATGTACCATTGAACTTACTGATGTACCTTAATGGTGGGTTGTATGGAGTAACATCCATCGGTGCACTGCATCACACTCTGTTGATCATAATTAACATATCAGTGTGTTTAGTTACTAATGTAGCATTGACACACCATACACCATGGAGCACCATCAAAATTGTGGACATGGATTATCGAACTTACCGGTGCATTTAATAAAAAATGTAGCACCAATGTGCCAAATAACATAGAACACTGTGTATGATGATTATTTTATGATAAAGTGCACCGTTTACGGTGTGTATTGTTTATTAAAGGCACACTAATCACTTTATTGCAATTTTTTTTCAAACATAAATTAATTTCAGTTTTTGATATATACAAAATGGTTATATATGTGTGTGTGTTATAATTTCAATTTGTTATATATATGCCCCTAAAAATAATTCTATGTGAATTAGAGACGATGACGATGAGCATAGGAGAATCAACAACATTTCAACACATACATCTTTGTACGAGAGAGAGAGAGAGAGAGAGAGAGAGAGAGAGAGAGAGAGAGAGAGGGGATCCCACACTTATTACACCACAAACTCATTTCCTTTTGAGGGATGTTGGCCTCCTCAATTTTTATGAGGAGGCTATATCCTTTAGGGGGAACTCTTCATTTTTACAACAATTGATTTTTCGTTGGGATCATGGTCGATAGGTAGTCAGGGCCAGTCTCGATCTGTGGTATCATCCCACATAAGAGGATATTTATTTTATCACTGGGTTGTCTAGGAGTGGGGATATTTGGCCCCAATTCCATAATATACCACTCAGAATTGCAGGACATATCCAACTAACATATGTGCATAGATATGTTAGTCTCAACATTGTGTGTGCTACAAAATTCTAGGTTGCTAGTGGTCAGTTGCGGATAGATGCATTTGGTGTAGATGAGGTTAAGTGCATGTCCCTTATTTTCATGGAATTAACACACTTTACCTCTGATGGGATGCACATTAGTTTCTCATTGGTGTACTATATAGATCATTTAGTTCAGAGGCCTTGGCTGATTAGGTGGTCGGAGATTTTTTTGCGCTAATTTTGTTTCACATTAGATCGTTGTCGATATGTTTTTGATGGGAGGTTATTCTTCCCATTTGCATCAGAGTTGTTTACATTGTTTTTTGATATGTTTCATGTCACTCGAATGGTATTACCCCACTTCTCTCCTAGGCCTATGACTGAAGTGCGTATGTGCATGTTGGGGCAGTTTTTTCCCTAGAGGGGTCAAGCAGAGTGGCCATGTACTTCGATTGATAGAGAGATATGTGATTTTTTGGATGGAGAGCACAATCTTGTCCTCAATATTGTACAATACCCACACAAAGGAATATATTGGAAAGGATGTTCGGACATCCTATTTACCACAAATGATCCAAATGTTAGAATATAGAAGATTGTGTGCTCGTTTTACCATTGACAATACCCTTGTCACCCAACCATAGGCTGAAGCCACCCTCCAAGCACCTTAACCTTGACTGAGAATTACTCCGAAAGCAAACCCTAGGATAGATAGCAAACAAGGTGTAGCGCATCTTCCTCCAAGGATAGCGCACCAACAATAGCTGATCAGATAGTCCAAACCCTAGCCAAGAGATAGTCCAAGCCAATACTGAAAACTAGTTGTTGTAGCAGTTGCACCTGCAGCTCTCCTCCACACGTGCGCACCAAATTGGGAACTGCAGTGTGCACCAATTGCTTCTTCTGCAATTCTGAGATGTGTCAAATGAGAACTGGCACCCTGTATTTATAGTGGTTCTGCCAGATTTGTTGGGGTTGACTTCTCCTTCTGGGTACATGTCTGTTTAGTATATTATTATTATTTCTAGCCGACTTCTTCTCTTGGAGGCTAAGAACTTAATATAAATTATCTTCTTGAGCTGACAAGACTTCTAGGGTTATTAGCCAACTCATTAGGGTTTTCTCTTTCTTTCCGGAGTCTTCTATTCTCGTCAGGTTTACACATGGAGGTAAATACCTCCCTCAACTACCATAATATTAACACTCCCTCCTAGCTAGGGAGGTATTACATGTAATGGTCTTAAGCACAAAAACATACCATTTACTCGGTAGCATCAACATAGTTGTTTAGACTATCTCATGACTAGATCATGAGCATCACCATCACCATCAACTGCATCATCTCTCGAAACCATACTTCGTCTGAGTAATCAGACATGATGCTGGATAAGTCACTCACACCATAGAGTGATACAAGAGTCATTCTTATAATCTAGAAGAGTAAATGCTCTGAACTATTTTTCATTTGGAAAATCTTTGTTCATCATTCGTCTAGATGATGATTATCTCCAATAAACTGTTGATAGTCTTCAAGGCAATTAGAACAAAGATAGAACACAACTATGTCTATCCATAGTAGTATATAACTACAATCCAGTGGTACAATACCACACCAAGTAACACACAAGTACTTGATCAACAACGTATAGTCACGAACAATGGAACATATCCACCACAGTAGTCTTCATCTACTGTCATACAGTCTTCGTAACAAACATATAATAACAACCTACATAGAAACAATGTTATGATATAAACTGAATCATTTGGGCCAATCTTTCACTCACATCTGTGAGCTCTGAAAGAATATCTTCCCTCAGAGTAGAACAATGAGATATATGGACTATTCTTATCAAGCAAGGAAGAATAATTGTCCTGTCTTCTGAACCTGGACCATTCCCCACCCTGGGCCATTCTTCCTACACTAATCAAAGTGCACCTTGGAGAGAATGTATAACCCTAAGGAATGCTGATCCTGGACCATTCCCCACCCTGGGCCATTCCTCCTACACTAATCAAAGTGCACCCTGGAGAGAATGTATAAACCCTAAGGAATGTTTGTCCCTAATTGTTGAGCCTGGACCATTCCCCACCCTGGGCCATTCCTCCTACACTAATCAAAGTGCACCTTGGAGAGAATGTATAAACCCTAAGGAATGACTGTCCGGGCCATTTCCTCTGTTAACCACAAGAGGAAAAGACTGTCCTGCATCAACCTCCAAAAACGAACCATTCCTCATGTTAACCACAATGAGAAATCATTGTCCGACGAGGCGGGTCAGTCTTCTTGAGTAACCCTAAAGAAGAGAGACTGTCCTAGACCACTTCCCATGTTAACCACAATGGGAAATCACTGTCTATGATACATCAGCAATCATACTACTTCCCATGTTAACCACAATGGGAAGTCACTGCCTGTTAGAAATCTCAATCCACTTTCCGAATAGGAAAGCATCTGTCCAAGATGGACTATTTTTCAATGAATGTCTTCAACAATATTTTCAGTGCTCCCTACCAACCTGGGAGTCATTTCTTCCTTTTTCAATAAGGAAGTTGTTTCCACGAGCTCCAACTTGAGTACGCAAACTCTTTCATCTTGGATAGAATATTTACCAAAATGTCTGCTTATCTGTTCATCTGTGGAGTTATGTATTGGAGAACCGTTTTCTCCTTTCTGGACTTCATCATGGATAATGTAATGCTTGATTTCAAATTTACTTTAGTCTGGAACACTGTGAAGGCTTCATGTGGATCTGAACAATAGAGTATATCATTGTTGGAAAACTGGAACATATCCATGTGGTACTTCTTTTGTCATCATGAGATTTGATCTACTGAGTAATCATCTTGATGTTATAGGGAATCTTCACCATGCTTCTACTGTGCACTGGAGGTTCTTCCACCAAGTTATCTTCTTCTATCTGCATACAAGGGTCTCTTTCTGGTATGCCTCAAAGTCTTGAGATTTCT
>ML803688.1:0-64505 GCA_009831015.1 Picea engelmannii
AAATCCCGGTGTTCATGTGTCCTATTCATCTGTGTTAGTTTATTTTGTTGAATTACTGTTTAAAAGACATCTGATGAATGAAGAAATCCCTGGATGCACTACTGTTTTCATAAGAATATACAATAACTGGTCTCTATAAAGTACACTAAGATTTTTCAGTGAAAGAAAAGTGAAAAATTGTTAATAGCTCAAAATACTGATTCACCCCCCCTCTCAGTATTTTTCCAACAACTGTGTTTAAAAAACAACAACCTAGAACTAGTTTTTCTTTCAAAGGTTTCTCATTTGCCTGAGAAATTTCATTGCATAGTAACCAATTTTATATTTCCCAAGAACTAATTAACATTAATAACATTGCTTATACATATTAGATTCTAAGGGTGAACAACAACATAATAATCACATCCAACACAACAAACAGTCCAGGAGTGGACAAGCTATGGTCCATAACGTCAACACTAGTAAATTTTAGACCCATGGGGTCCCACGAAGTTTCCAAAGGTTCCCTGTGTATAAAAATAATTTGACCGAAACCATAATTAACCAAACTTTCCAATTTATTGCATTCCGGTTCATAAAAATTCACTCAAGCATTTCATAAATCATATACAGGTGCTCATCATATTTGAAAACAAAATACAAGAAGTTGTATTTTAACAATAATTTTGCAGCATTGCCATTAACCCCATATTTTTCCTTGTGACATATTTTATAACCAAATGAATCAGTGGGTTCAACATTTCTTTCATTGATCCAGGAGGCTCCCTAGGCTCAGAAAATGCTAAAAAATGAAAGTTCTTAGAATGGAGTGAAACCAATTCCATTGCGACCGGCTCGTCACGTTGATTTTGGCCATATAATTACTTTCTCAAACGAGCGTCGTATGCGAGAGTTATCGCACTCTGATCAGATTCTCAAACAACTAAAATGTCAAAGGTCAAACTGGAAAAAAGTCAATGCTGACGTCAACATTGACATCACCAAAGACACCTCATGATGTTGATGTGGTAGAGACATTTGGCAGGAGTTGTCTGGGAAGATGACAAATCAAATCGGGTTTGGACATGTGGTAAATATTGGGTAAATGTGGTGGTGCCACATGGCCCAGGCATGGGCAGCTACGTGGCACCCAATCAACAATCGAATGGCAAAGTGTTAAAATTAATGTTTGGGGGTCCATGGGTTTTGAACCCATGACAACTCAGCAAGCCAATGCTTTGAGAAATGGCCCCACACTAGAGCGCCACATGTATTGCTTGTTATATGAAACAAGTTGAAATTTATTTAAACTTTAATATATGTATAGGGCATAAATAGGAGGGGGTTGGGGCTAAGCCCCATCCCATGGTTCTGTGTAGTAACATATGACCACCGATCAACTGAAAAAGGGCGCGACCCATAACCACCAATGCCTCTACCTCTCTTCCCTTGGATTTCGGGTATGCCACATAACCATGGGCTTATCCCCATAATTTGTGCACGGGGGTATATCATTTAGCCACAGGTCCCATGGGACGCACCCCAAAACTAGAAGCTAGCATGACTAAAGGGCCAGTGCTTAGCCCTTTGGGCTAGCACTTGGCCATATGAAGAGCATATGACCATTTAAAGGGGGCATGCACCTAGCCTTAGGGGCTATACTATATATTTTTATATAAAAGTGGGGTTTTAACTATACAATGTTGATTTTTGCCTAATTTTATGACCAGAAAGTAGTTTTTTGAGGATATCTTGGCCATTTGGAGGGGGATTTGATCCCAAAAAGAGGCCAGATCTTCAGGGGAAGTTGAGCTTCCTCATCTGAGCATGAAAACTATAAAAACCAGTCTTTTTGAAGCCTTGAGGAGACTTTTTTATGCAGGGTTTTGAAGGACCAGTTTATAAATTTTGGCCTTTCTCATGTTTTGAGAGGCAGTTTTGCCATGTTATTGAGAGGAGTTTGATGATGAATGCATGAATCTGAGCAGGGAGGTCTTGCACAACATATATGAAGCATGCTATGTAACATCAAAGAGCAAATGTAAGAGAACTTTGATCATTTTAAAGAGCAATAAAGAGGTCCTCCACTTAAAAGCGGGCCCGGAGACATAGCCAACGATTGATGAACTCTGTTAACAAGTTCTTGTATCTATTTCTCTTTCTATTTTGTTGTTCTCTTATTTTCATTTGTAGAATGATTATTAATGGTTGATCTATTTAAATCATTAATGAGCATCAAGTAAAAGTCACATTTGATATTCCGCAAACAAGATAATAAGTTTATGTATTTTGCATTCTTATAGATCCAATGCATAAAGTACATTAAACTAACTTGCAATTTATCACTAATACCTTCATTTTTGGATCATTCATCTTCATACAAAAAATAATCATTCAAACTCGTGACCAAAAGGAGCACAGATAGAAGATTTTCTTATTTCTAGGTTGTCCATCTATTACGATAATTTCCAATGTGCACGATTCAATACGCAATAGTGGATAGTAAGGTGGTAGAAGAAATCGAGCTAATAAACTAAGGGTTTGGCCATAAGAAGAATGGAAGGTTTAATACTTCACGAAATTCCACATTAATACTCACAAAGAAGTGACCAAGGAGCGAACACAATAGTCACGAAAACCACAACTTAAAAGACATGCAGAGTGTCCAAAAACCCATAGGTAAGAAGTGGGGATAACTATTTCGAACAGGGAAGAAACACAAAACAAGGAACCAGAGGCAAGGCAGGCCTGGGAGTTTCCAAACGATATTATTTTCCATAACAAAAATGTGAACAACTATACACAACAAAAAAAAACACACCTCTTTTTAATGCCATGGTTCAAATACAACCACCACAGGAAACCAATACCTTGCAAATGACCAATACAAACTCTAAATTCATTCATATAACAGCTTTGGAAATGCATAAACCATGAGAAAACAAGAACCAACTTTTGACTTAAAGAGTAGAGCGAATTTTCATGGATGGAAAAGAAAGAAAACCCCATACCTGTGTAAAATTGCTAAGGAGAAATGACCAGTTTGTATACCTTCTCCATGGCCGACCAAGGTGGAGCAACAACAACCAACAAGTGCAGATGAAAAATGACTAGGGTGTTGGGCTCGAGGTGAGTTAGAGATACATGCATTTACTCCACGTCACTTCTACATTCACGTTTTCATTCATGGCCAGTACAAGTAGGCCCACTATTTGACTCATCAACCATTAACATCCAAATCAACTTAATACAAGCCGACTACACCATAGTTTTCCAATGTACCAATTTTGCAAATGCATCAGCCCTTGCCATTATCCCAATTTCACATATAACAAAACTTTTCTAGAGATACCAAATCACAACTAAACTTACAATTAAACCAATGTGCGCAACACTTGTAGCAAGGGTCAAGGTGATCACCAAGCTATACACCATATAAAATATAAAAATTAAAATTGGAGTGTAGATTCATCATTCATTTAAAGGCAACATAGTCATACTTTGTGAGAAATAATTAAGACAACATCATTTCATGTTTAGTCACCCTGCCCATATCATCGTGTAATAATTATTTTGACAGTGATTTAAAGAAAATAAATTGTAGAGTTTGTGTTGCAACCAAGGCATAAGCACATGAAATGTAAGTGTTCCTTCTCTATCATAGTCACATAAGTCACAATGGGTTCCACCTATTAGTATATTATTAAATATAATTAAATAATAATGCGTTGCAACCATTTGCAAGAAGGTACCCTATGTTGTGCTTTTGAGTGTCAACAAGAGTCATTATACTTATTCTTGATTAACTTGTATGACACATGACTAGAAATATATAGATACATTTGGTTAAGGGATATGTATGACGATGTATGCACAGGGCACAACTACAAGTTACACACAATGAAAAGTTGCAGGTTGAGTTGACAAGAGGAAGCAGAGTGTTTGAGTTTCAGCACAAGTGGAAAACCCTTGTTTCAGAAGGCATACGCGGGCTGCAGTACAAAAAGGCCCCATACATATGCAAGATGCAATATAGATAGGGCGCATACATATGCGCATTGAAGAATAGATAGGTCGTGTATCTGTTGTTTTGGTTGGTATAGTCTCAATATAAGTATAGGTTGATTACATGTAACATCCTGCTCTACTGAGTACACTTTTATTGACATATTCTTTCAGGACACTTGCATGCAAGTGATTCGGTTATGGTATATTATGACTTCGTTAGATTATGGGTTATATACGATGATGATGGTGTATTGCGAATTATTGTTAATTTGATGTATATGTATTGACAAGTGTTATTGACGAGTTTCCTGAGTGTGCAGGATAGATGATAGCTTATGGATGTTGATGGCATCAATGGACTTCCTTGGACTTCGGATTGAGTCAGAGAGTGGATTGTATTTTGTTTGAGAATATTATTTTATTCACATGTGACACATGTTTGATTACAGTATGATTTATGTATATGTATTACTGACAATGTTTTTGTCAGTGGATGTAGGATTGACGATGCTTGCTAATCCAACTCATGTAAGGAATAAAGGGGCCATGCATGAAAACCAGACATTGAGGGAGTCATGTGGCAGGGTCCCTGTCACAACCTACTAGCACTCTTGTCATGGCCTAAATTGTAGGTTAACAATTACGTAGTTTGAGAGGTCCAAGATGTCATGAGGGCAGACTGAGATAGTCTCTCACGAAGAGTTCTAAGGGTCGCACAATAAGGCATAGTCCTTATTCCTTAGAATCCCTTATTTTCTCACAAGGTCGATCGAATGGAGTTTTGAATCCGAGGGTCGGACAAACTTCCAAAACTAGTCAAAGGTGAGTGGCACCCTTGGAGCATGGAGGTGCACCTTGAAGGGCACGTCGTGTAATTAAAAACTTGAGTCAATATATCTAGGTGACTTAGAAAACATTGAAATGATTAGACCTTGTTAGAATAAAATAATTAATTAAACATAAAAATTTTAAATATAAATCCTAACAAAATTCTAAGCCTAAGTCTAAGTCAAAATTTAAATAATTGACTAAATGAATTATGACATAAGCTAAAATATTTGAGAATAATCAAAATCTAGGAAAAAGGGGAATAAAATTTAAAAGGTTGGATAAAATGCACATGTGTGCATGAAATTAATAAAATAGATTTTTTTAAAATAGAAGAAATAATAATATGAGAGAATAGGAGTACACATGGAATAGAATGTTGAGTCAACCTACCACTAAACTAACTAAAAGAAGACTCCTAATCCAACTCTAACTAAGAGCTAGTTAGGATACACTCATTAAATGAGAAAAATGGGAACAAAGGGACAACTAAGAGCGAAAATAGGAACACATTGGAGAATGTGAGGGAAATTGTGTTTTTAAATAAAATAAAAATGGTAATTACTTTTGCAACTTGGGGAGAGTGTGAAAAGTGTGTGGGTGAATAATCATAATTAGAAAAATATAATTAATTGTGCATGAGGACATGTGTCATTAAGGATTTTTCTATAAAACAAATGTGGTAGAAGGGAAATGGATCTCACTTATTCTTGGTAATGTTATTTTGCCAAAATGGGTTTCGCTTGGACTTGAAAAATCCTTTGCAATCCAGAAAACGTAGGAATCCCATTGGTCTTCGTAGATTGATTGATTACTAATATTTATTGACTTGTCACAAAAGTGATGCGTGTGTTCCCTATCTGTATCAAGATATCTTCGTGGGTTTTGAGTATTTACTCTTATTTATGAACGTGTGTTCATTGCACTCCCACTGAGCATTAGAAACTCGACTAAAAAATTCAATTGAATCCTAACTGGCGTTAACCAACCAGTCATGCGCATGGATTAAACAATGTGTAGTGAATTTATTTTAGTGAGTTAATGGTAACGTTGTGCTATCATAAATTATCATAAATTGGTAAAGAGAATTTAGTACTTAATGTATTTGAATTATTTTGCCAAGATAATTCTAATTAAATCGGAAGTATGTTATCCATGGTTAATTGAAATAACGAATTAAAAAGTTGTAATGAATAGCGTTAAAGGTAATAAGGATGCCTTATGACAAGTATTTTAGGACATCAATGTTTATTGATTGTCCTATTTATAAATACATTTACTATGTTATAGGAATAGTAACTTACGATGGAAGTATATAAAGGATATGCGAAATATACAAATGTGAATTTCCTCGTGTTAGAAATTCTTTAAGAGAACCCTTCTATAGGCATGATAATGAACTTATTTTAATCAACTTAGGATATGAGAAAAAATATTTAAGGATGTGCTAGAGTAATTTTCAATGGACTAATTAAATAAATTTTATTGAAATAGATTTAAAAATTAAATAATCCTTATTTTTAAGAGACTTTAAAATAAATATTTTTAAATAAACTTTTATGGAAGGAGACTTTAGGGTCTTAGGAATGGAAATAGTAAAATAAATTTTAGCTATAATAAATAAATTATTTAGTAAAGGTATTGTGTTAGATTAAACATTAATGGGTTTATTAATGTAATATTTTTTTTATTGGTTGTTTTGTGGCATTAAGAAATTATGGATTTTAATTCTTGATGTTAATTAAGCAATGATTATTTGAATTTTTGGAAATGAAACTCCTACACCTATAATATGGTTGATTTTAAATTGCGCAAATATTTTTAAGTGGGTGGAATGCATTTTGATTGTAATTATTTTATGTCACCGGTAGATATTTAGACTCAGTATGGTGTGTTAAGTAGTTTGTGAAATATTGAATTGTTTGATTCTTTGAACAAAAGATTTATTTTTAAATTTTAAACCTTGAATTCTAGGCTTGATTGATACACTAGGATTGGTTAATGGAATTAGATACTTCCTTATTCCTCAGAACATTCGCCAATCCTGAGACCTTAAATGGTCAAAATCAATTGGATGAATCATGTACTTGAGCGTTGATTATGTGTCTTGGAGCTCCTAACCTTGCAGGGTATATTTGGCGGATAGACGTCTTTGTTTTCTTATGTGATATGGTCGATCTTAGTAACAATGATGTTGTAACTTATTGTTGTTGTGTAGTGAGTAGAAGAGATTAGAATGTGTATTATTGATATATGTTATTGTCGTATAACTCTTGTTTTGTCTAATGATTTAAAAAAAAAAATAACACTATTGTACTCACTTATTTGATGTTGTAATGAAGGGGTTGTTACATTACATGGAAGTGCTATAGGTTGGCTACAAGTTAGTGGTACATGTTGCTATAGGTTTACAATGGTATATTTCACAGTGATAGTGTGACAATGGTTTCATCATCTTACTTATATTTCAGGGTGACAGGATGGGTCAAGGATAGGTGGTTGTAGCCACCTTTTGGTTGTGGTCAGAGAACATAGGGGATTGTAGCCTTCTTCTGGTTGTAGCCATAGAGGGGAGTTGTAGTTCCCCTCAGGTTGTAGCCTGAAAATATAGGGGGTCAGAGCCTCCTTCCAGTTGTATATGGAGAACAAAGGAAGTTGGTGCTTCCAATTAATGTAATTCTTAAAGACATATAAGAAAAACCATTCCATGGTTTTCTCCCGCATTGGATTTCCACATAAAAATATTGGTGTATTGTGTATGTGTATGATTGTTCATTGTTATTGGTTTATTTATTCTGCACTTATTGAATGATAATGCTATATTGATCTTAAAAATAAATAACACTTGCATATTATGGTTAAAAAGGACTAAAAATGTCTATTACTGATTCACCCCCATCTCAGTAGTCCAATAATTGGTATCAGAGCAGGTTCCTTTAGAAATCAGTTTAACCACTGAAAGGTAGATAATGGAAAGAAACAATATGCATAAAAATAGAATACCATAGTTTGATGGAGAGAACTATGCATTCTGGATTAGAAGGATGAAAACATATGTATAGGAACAAGGATTTCAGGTTTGGAAACCTATTGTAGATGGATACAAAGAACCATCAGCTCTGCCAACAAATGACAATGGAAAGAAACTCAGTCTAAATAATTCAAAATCCACAAATTCACTTCTGAATGGTATTTATGATTCGGTATATTCCAAATTTATGCATTGTATCTCCGCTAAAGAGATTTGGGACAAACTTCAGAATATTTATGAAGGAGATGCAAAATTCAAGGAAGCAAAGATTCAAACTTATAGAGGTCAATTCGAACAACTAAAGATGAAGGAAGATGATAATATTTCAACTAACTTCTTACGACTTGATGAAATAGTGAATGCAATCATAGGATTGGGAGAAGAAGTAGATGAATCTATAATTGTTCAAAATGTACTAAGATCTCTTCAAATGAGATTTGATCCTAAGATATCAACACTAGGAAATAACATATCTAGATTCAATAAGCATGGATGAACTACATGGAATCTTCATAGCCTATGAAATGAGAACTGAACAGGAAAATTCAGGTATAAAATGAGAAGCATTCAAAGCATCCAAGAATTCAAAGCAAAAGGGAAAGCAAAAGGAAAAAGAATATAGCAACAACAATGAAATATTAGAAGATGATGAAGAAGTGGCCAACTTTGTCAGAAGACTGAAAAAGGGAATCAACGATAGATATAAAGGTAAGCTTCCATTGATTTGTTTTAATTGTGATGGTATTTGTCATTTTGATAACAAATTTCCTCACAAGAAAATTAAAAGAAGTGAAGAAGATGATTCAAATATCAAACAAACATATAAAGGCAAAAGAACAAAAAATAAAGTCTTCAAGAAAAATTTATGCACCAAAGAAGATGGCTCCTCATTAGACGAAGATGAAGTCAGTTAAAGTGAGATAGAAAGAGTTATATTCGTGGAAATAGAAGACTCTGATAAGGAAGAAAATGTAGAGGAATATGAAGAGGTAGAAGTAGACTATAGAGAAGAACTGTCGAGTGTTATAGAAGTTATAAAAAGAGAAAATAATAAAAACAAGAAGCTCCAGAAAGAACTAGACAAGAAGGAAGACACTCAAAATAAAAACTCTGACGAACTAGAGAAGATTATCACTAAGTTAAAGGTTCAAATAGAAGAAGACAAAAGAATCAAAGAAGAACTCAAAGAACTTCTTGAAGAAAAGGATAGGATCATTGGAAATTTGGAAGCATAGGTAGTTACATTGAGAAAAGACGTTCAACAAAAAAACAATCAAAGGCCACATCATGAAAAGTATGGGTTGGGATACAATCAGAAAAAAAGAGGTTCAAGCTCCAAAACCACAGATAAAGAAATGGCAACCAAGAATTTATGCAGAGACAGTTAGAGGAGACAATAAGTTTTATAGGGAAGATCACAGGGACACTCCTCCACCTAGAAGATTCAGATTTCAGAATCAACGACAGTCAGAAACAAGCAGGCCTTAGGATGAAGAAGGATTCAGAAGAGTAACTCCTTTCAAAATATCTTCAACTCCTAGGCATCAAACTATATTTTTTGTTTTATTTTATTCATGTAATAATTTTGGACATAAAGTTGTAAATTGCAGAGCTCATAGTAGGAACAAAAAAAATTTGAAATTCATGCACAAAATGGTTATCCAATAAGGCCTAATGAAACACAAAGAAGAAGCTACAACAGGTTTGAATCATTGAGCGCTGAAGTGGAATTTTACAAGTGCAACAACTTTGGACACGTGGCCAAAGATTGTAGAATGACAACCCCTCTTAGAGAATCACAATAGAATAAAAACAACCATAGACAAGAATCTCAGTAGAGAATATGGATAAGAAAGAATGATTAGTTTAACAATGAAGAATGCACACTCTCTCTACAAGCTAAACACAAGAAACAAGGTTGGTATGTTGACAGTGGTTGTTTAAAGAAAATGACAGGTGATGAGGACAAGTTTCTTACATTGAGAAAGGAAAGAGATGGATCAGTCTCCTTTGGAAATGATGACTCGGCTAGAATCATTAGAAAGGGCACAGTCAAAATTGGAAACAAGAATAACAAGGCAAAAAATGTTCTACTAGTGGAAGATATGAAACATAATATTCTAAGTGTAAGTCAAATGTGTGACCAAGGTCATAAACTTACGTTCGATTCACAAAAGTGTGAGATAAGAAAAGTAGGATCGGGAAACTTGATTGCAATAGGTGCAAGGACTTCAAGCAACATATACGTATTAAGTGAAATTGGAAATGACAAGTGTTGTCTAGGAAAGGAATATGAAGTTTGGATATGGCATAGAAGAGTGGGTCACATGAAATTCAATAACCTCATCAAAGTCAACAAAAAGGAAGAAGTTAGAGAAATTCTCCATATCATGAAACCAACCAACACATTATGCAAGCATTGTCAATGAGGAAATCAAACAAAGACTAGATTCAAATCAAAGGAATACTAAACAACAAGACCACTAGAAATTGTGCATACTAATCTAATTGGACCAAATATAACACAGGGTTTAAAAGGTGAGAAACACTTCATGTTATTGGTTGATGATTATACAAGAATGACTACAGTTTGTTTTCTAAGGAATAATTCAGAAGCATTTGAAAACTTCAAGGTATACAAGGAAATGGTTGAAAATTAAATGGATTCAAAAATAAAATGTCTGAGATCTAATAATGGAAGAGAATTTACTTCAAAGGAATTTATGAATTTCTCCAGCAAGCATAGAATAAAAAAGAAATTCTTCGTTGATAGGACACCTCAACATAATGGGGTTGTCGAAAGAAAGAACATGATAGTACAGGAAATGGCTCGAACAATGTTAATGGATTCCAAGTTGAAAGATGTTTTTTTGACACATGCAACGCATAAAACATTTCACATTCAAAACATAGTAATGCTCAAGAGCAATAGTGAAAAACCTCCCTGCAAGCTATGGAAAGGAAGAATGGAAAATGTAAAGCACTTCAGAGTGTTCGGAAGGAAATGCTACATCAAAAGAGAATATGGTAGAATGGGAAAGTTTGATTCTGATGTGGAAAAAGGTGTACTTGTTGGTTACTCGAGTAAAAGAAAGGCATACAAATGTTACAATCTAAGGCTAGAAAAAGTTGTGGAAATCATCAATGTAATAGTTGATAAAATAGGTGGACGGAAATTAAAGGAAGAAGACAAAGAATCAGTGGAACAGGTTTACAAAAAATAAGCAAAGGATGAAGAAGCTGCAAAAGTGGAAGATGAAGAAGATCAAATAGACGTAGAATATCTAGTTCAACAAGTACCTCCAAAGACACCTAGAAAATGAGTACAAAAGAATCATACCTTAGATCAAATTATTAGGAGAAAAGATGCAAGAATTGGGACTAGAAGAAAAATCTGTTCACCAGAACAACTGCACCTAGAACTATTATCTTCGACTGAACTAAATATTTTTTAAGAAGCCAGCACGGATGAATTCTGGAAAAATGCCATGAATGAAGAGTTGGATCAAATAGATAAGAAAGACACTTGGGAATTGGTTCCAAGAACAAGATACAAGAATGTGATTGGCACAAAATGGGTCTTCAGAAATAAATTGAATGAAGATGGATAGGTTACCAGGAGCAAAGCTAGATTGGTATGTAAAGGATATGAACAGGTTGAAGGTATAAAATTTGAAGAGACATTTTCCCCAGTTTCTAGAATAGAATAATTCCAATTGATATTAGCCTATGCATGTGATCCAGGTGAATATTGGTGGCCACCCACATGTTCCAACTTCAAACTGGCTCATCTTGACAGTTTTCAGTTCTGCATGTTTTTATGTAATGGAGATATTTCTTTGTAATGGTAGGTTCTACACCTACGGGGTTATCCTGAAGCTCTACAAAAAATCCATGTGGATATTGGTGGCTTCCCATGTGGTTTCACCAGAACAACTGCACCTAGAACTATTATCTTTGACTGAACTAAATATTTTTGAAGAAGCCAGCAAGGATGAATTCTGGAAAAATGCCATGAATGAAGAGTTGGATCAAATAGATAAGAAAGACACTTGGGAATTGGTTCCAAGACCAAGATACAAGAATGTGATTGGCACAAAATGGGTCTTCAGGAATAAATTGAATGAAGATGGACAGGTTACCAGGAACAAAGCTAGATTGGTATGTAAAGGACATGCACAGGTTGAAGGTATCGAATTTGAAGAGACGTTTTCCCCAGTTTCTCGAATAGAAGAATTCCAATTGATATTAGGTTATGCATGTGATCCAGGTGAATATTGGTGGCCACCCACATGTTCCAACTTCAAACTGGCTCATCTTGACAGTTTTCAGTTCTGCATGTTTTTATGTAATGGAGACATTTCTTTGTAATGGTGGGTTCTACACTTACGGGGTTATCCTGAAGCTCTAAAAAAAATCCATGTGGATATTGGTGGCTTCCCATGTGGGTTCATTAGAACAACTGCACCTAGAACTATTATCTTAGATTGAACTAAATATTTTTTAAGAAGCCAACAAGGATGAATTCTAGAAAAATGCCATGAATGAAGAGTTGGATCAAATAGATAAGAAAGACACTTGGGAATTGGTTCCAAGACCAAGATACAAGAATGTGATTGGCACAAAATGGGTCTTCAAGAATAAATTGAATGAAGATGGACAGGTTACCAGGAACAAAGCTAGATTGGTATGTAAAGGACATGCACAGGTTGAAGGTATCGAATTTGAAGAGACGTTTTCCCCAGTTTCTAGAATAGAAGAATTCCAATTGATTTTAGGTTATGCATGTGATCCAGGTGAATATTGGTGGCCACCCACATGTTCCAACTTCAAACTGGCTCATCTTGACAGTTTTCAGTTCTGCATGTTTTTATGTAATGGAGACATTTCTTTGTAATGGTGGGTTCTACACTTACGGGGTTATCCTGAAGCTCTAAAAAAAATCCATGTGGATATTGGTGGCTTCCCATGTGGGTTCATTAGAACAACTGCACCTAGAACTATTATCTTAGATTGAACTAAATATTTTTTAAGAAGCCAACAAGGATGAATTCTGGAAAAATGCCATGAATGAAGATTTGGATCAAATAGATAAGAAAGACACTTGGGAATTGGTTCCAAGACCAAGATACAAGACTGTGATTGGCACAAAATGGGTCTTCAGGAATAAATTGAATGAAGATGGACAGGTTATCAGGAACAAAGCTAGATTGGTATGTAAAGGATACGCACAGGTTGAAGGTATCGAATTTGAAGAGACTTTTTCCCCAGTTTCTAGAATAGAAGAATTCCAATTGATATTAGCCTATGCATGTGATCCAGGTGAATATTGGTGGCCACCCACATGTTCCAACTTCAAACTGGCTCATCTTGACAGTTTTCAGTTCTGTATGTTTTTATGTAATGGAGACATTTCTTTGTAATGGTGGGTTCTGCACTTATGGGGTTATATTGAAGCTCTACAAAAAATCCATGTGGATATTGGTGGCTTCCCACCTATTCCAACTAGCTTATTTTGGAAGTTTTCATGTCAGTACATCTTTTTGTACTTATAGGACCGTTTTGGGGCTCTAAAATTTGTTTTTTTGGCTTGCCACACTCAAACTGTAGATGGATTCAAACTTTGATAAAATAATACATATCTCTAAAAATGACCTTTCCAATGGGCTATCACATGACTAAAATGAAGATCGTATGCAAAAGTTACAACCCCGAGAAGTTAATGTACTAACTTTCCCCAACGGGGCCTGCATGAATTTTGTCTTTTCATCTCCTAGGGTTAGGTTTTTGGATGTCTAGGGTTTTGGAATTCATGTTTATCACAAAGTGGCCTTCAAAGTCTCAATGTAATCATCTTCTAGTGAATGAGCATAGTCGTCACATCTCTTCTCAAAGATAAAGCTGTCACCATTCTAGTGAGTCTTGCACTCTGTATTTTTACAGTCTCTGTACATTTTTTTCATTAATAGAAATCATGTGTTGTTGTATTTCTCTGTTTCTGGAAATTTTTATGTGTATTTCAATGTAATATCTCTTCTTTCATTTCATTCTAAAAATAATCTAGATTAGTGGTATCAGAAGAGGCTTCTCTTGATAGTTTTTCAGTGCATATCCCCAACGAGGTCCAAGTATAGCAAGTTGGGTCTCGAGCTTGTCTCTCTTGAGGACAATCGCTCTCACATGCCCAAGAAACCCTTGATGGTGGAAACAAAGAAAAATGGAAGAGCATAAATTCTATTAATGTGTTTCTTTACCAAGCTCTCGCGTGACAGGGGGATGAAATGATGGAGAATATTTCTCAGATCCTTCAATGCCTACCGATAGCAACATGTGAATCTTCATCAAATGGCCACTTTGGAGGAACCTCTCCCTTCAAGGTAAAAGTTAATTTTGATATTCTCATATTTGAAGATCAGATAGATGCAGATGCCTTAGAAAAATGGTTAAATCTACAAGAATATTATTTCTTTGTTCAAAATTTTTTCGAGTATAAGGAAAATATCACCTTCCCACTCCTCAAGGCTCTCCCCCATGTCAAATAGTGGTGGGAAACTTACTGGGAGTAAATTTCCACAGAGTAATATGGAATATATGGGGCCAAGCCACTTGGGATTTTTTTTTGGATGCGGTCAAGGAACAATACTACCCTGTTGATAACTATGATGACCAGTACATGAGATGGACCACACTACGACAAGAGAAGGTCCAAACAATGTCGGAGTTCACAAATACTTTCCATACCTTTCGCACCAATATGGGTATCAAAGACTCTGAGTGACATCTGGTTCTGAAATACCATGGGGATCTGCATAGGTACATCCAACTCGTAATGGATTTCCTAAACATATCATCATTGGGAGTTTCCTATCAATATTTTCCTAAAATTGAACATAACTTTAGACACCAAAACAAATGGGAGTTCATGTCTACAAATCCCCAACAACCAAAGCATGGTAAATACGTCCCTAACTAAAAAACTTCAAACAACCAGTACAAGACACAGAAAAAGAAGGGTAAAGGAAAGATGAATAATGACACTGGGAATCGGTGCAATGTCCATAAAATCCCTTGGCACAACATCGATCAATGTCGCTTGAAACAGTCATTGGTGGCTAAGGTCAAAGACAATGAGTTGAACCCTAATTCAGAATCTGGTCTAGAAAATATTGAAAATAGATAGATCATTGATGCAAACCCCACTGCTATTATTGTGACCACACCAATTCAACTAGAAGAATCAGTAGATCCTGAAGAAGGGGAGCACCTCTTCCATTCATAGATGTGGGTGAAGGGGACCCTGTTGCATTTCATTGTTGATAGCGATAGCCAGAAGAACCTTATCTCAAATAAGTTCGTCCAATAGTTTGGGTTATCGACAAAACCACACCTGCAACGATACAACATCAGGTGGCTTCACCACGGATGAGATCTCTATGTTAGCCAACAATGTCGGCTTTCCCATGGCATCCAACCCTTCAAGGATGAGGTAGTGTGTGATGTTTTCCCTCTTGGTGTCTATGATGTTTTTTTGGGACAACCATATATGTGTAAATGTCATGTTGTTTATGTGTCTTGACCATGTAGTGTCATTATTACTCTAGGGGGTAAACTCTACATGATGCTCGATTTAGTTCCAAATATTTTTTCACCAAAATAGTGTCGCAAGGTAATCTCTAATACTGCAAAGTTCATCCTCTTCACAGTCTGTTCAAAGGATGCATAGAAGGCCACTACAACCACTACAGCCTCAACACCTTCTATCCAGGAGAAGCATATTACAAAAGAGAAAGAATATATTGTTCCTTCACCTACAATGGTGCCTTCACAATGCCCCGTCAAGCCCAGAGACAACATGTTGGTAGAAAAGATTCAACCCCACCACAAATAGGTTCATGACAGCCTTCCACAAACCAAGAAGTGTAACTTCTCCAACAAGCCACGCAAATCACCAAGATTCAGATTCAGAAAACACTTTCCCCTCTTCCATGAACACTAAATTCAATGGTTACCATTTCTTCCTAAGGGGGAGGATTGATCGAGGTGGATATTGGTGGCCACCCACCTCTTCCAACTTCCAACTGGCTCATCTTAACAATTTTCAATTCAACACATTTCTCTATAATGGGGACATATCTTTGTAATGTTCAGTTATGCATTTACAGGGTTGTCCTGAAGCCCTACAAAAAATCCAGTTGGATATTGGTGGCCGCCCACCTATTCCAACTAGTTTATTTTGGAAGTTTTCATGTCAGTACATCTTTATGTACTTCTAGGGCCATTTTGGGGCTCTAAACAGTGTTTTCTTGGCTTGCCACAATCAAACTATAGATAGAGTCAAATTTTGATGGTACAATGTGTATTTCTCTAAAATACCTTTCCATCGGGCTATCACATGCCTAAAACAGAGATTGTATGCAAAATTTATGACCCCAGGAATTTAATGTACTAACTTACCCCAACGGGGCCCACATGATTTTTGGCGCTTCATCTCCTAGGGTTAGGTTTTTTGATGTCTAGGGTTTTGGAATTCATGTTTATCATAAAAATGCCTTCAGAGCCTCATTGTAATCATCTTCTAGTTAATGAGCATAGTCACCACATCTCTTTTGAGAGATAAATCTGCCACCATTCTAGCGAGTCTTGCACTCTGTATTTTTACAGTCTCTATACATTTATTTCATTAATAGAAATCATGTATTGTTGTATTTCTCTATTTTTGGAAACTTTAATGTGTATTTCATTGTAATATCTCTGCTTTCATTTCGTTCTAAAAATAATACGGATCAGTGGTAGCAGAGCAGACTGCTCTTGATCCTTTTTCAGTGCATGTCCTTGACGAGGTCCAAGTATAGCAAGTTGGGTCTCAATCTTGTCTCTTGTGAGGAAAATCGCTCTCACATGCCCAAGAAACCCTCGATGGTGGCAGAAAATAAAAATGGTGGATCATAATATTTTATTAACTTGTTTCTTGAGAAAAATCTCACACGAAAGAGGGACAAAATGATGGATAATTTTTCCCACATCCTTCAATGCTTGCCGATAACAACAATCACATCTTCATCAAATGGCCATTTTGGAGGAATCTCTCCCTTCAAGGTACAATTTAATTTATATATTCCTGTATTTGAAGGTAAAATATATGCGGATTCCTTAGAAAAATGGTTAAATATGCTAGAAGGTTATTTCTCTGTTCACATTTTTTCCGACAGGGAAAATATCACCTTCACACTCCTCAAGGATCTCCCCCATGTCAAACATTGGTGGGAAAATCACTGGGATCAAAGTTCCACAGAGGAATATGGAATATATGGGTTTGAGCCCACTTGGAATTTTTTTGTGGATGCGGTCAAGGAACAATACTACCATGTTGATAACTATGAATACCAGTACATGACATGGACCACACTCCGACAAGAGAATATCCAAACAGTGTCAGATTCCACAAATAATTTCCATACCTTGCTTGCGAAGCTGGGTATCAAAGACTCTGAGCCCCATCTAGTTTTGAAATACCATGGGGATCTACATAAGTACATCCAAACCGAAATGGATTTCCTAAAAATCTCATAATTGGGAGATGTCTATCAATATGCTGTCAAAATCAAGAAAAAATTTAGGCACCAGAACAAATGGGATTTTGAGTCTGTAAATATGCAACAACCAAAGCATGGTAAAGACGATCTTAACCAAGAGTCTCCCGAAAAATAGTCCAAGACACATGAGAAAAAGGGTAAAGGAAAGACAAAGAATGACACTAGGAAGTGGTGCAACTTCCACAAAATACCTTGGAACAACACCAATGCATGTCGCTCAAAATGGTCATTGGTGGCCGAGGTCCAAGACAATGAGTCGAACCATGATTCAGAATCTGGTCTAGAAAATATTGAAAATAGATAGATCATTAATGCATACCCCACTGCTACTTTTGCGACCACAACAATTCAATGAGAAGAACCAGTAGATCCTAAAGAGAGGGAGTGCCTCTTCCATTCACATATGTGGGTGAAGGGGACCCTGTTTCATTTCATTATTGATAGTGACAGCCAGAAGAACCTCATATTAGCTAAGGTCCTCCAACAATCTGGGTTGTCGACAACACCACACCCACATCCATAAAACATCAGGTGGATTCACCGGGGACAAGATCTTTGTGCCAGCCATTAGTGTCTCTTGTCCTATGGCATTCAGCCCTTCAAGGATGAGATATTGTGTGATGTTTCCCTCTTGATGTCCGTGATCTTGTTTTGCGCCAAACATATATCTAGAAATTCCTTTTTGTTTATGAATCTCGACCCCGTAGTGTCATTATTATTATGGGGGGTCATATCTATAGGATACCAAAGGTAGTTCCAACTACTATTCCACCAAAAACGTGTCACAAGGTATTCTCTCATAATGTAAAATTCATCCTCTTAATAGTCTGTTCAAAGGATGTACAGAAGGCCACTACAAACACTACAACCTCATCACCTTATATCTAGTGAAAGAAGATTGTAGAAGAGAAATGATATTACAATGGTTCCTCCACAATTCCCCATCAATCCCAAAGACAATAGGTTGGTGGAACAAATGTAACCCTGCCGACAATAGGTTCATGACAACCTTCTACAGACCAAGAAGCGCAACTTCTGCAACAAGGCACGCAACTCACCAAGATTCAGATTCAGAAAACACTTTATCCTCTTCAATGGACACTCGAAGCAATGGATACCATTGCTTCCTAAGGGGGAAGGATTGATCCAGGTGGATATTGGTGGCCACCCACCTCTTCCAACTTCCAACTGACTCATCTTGACAGCTTTCAGTTCAACATGTTTCTCTGTAATGGGGACATTTATTTGTAATGTTGGGTTCTGCACTTATGGGGTTGTTTTGAAGCCCTACAAAACATCCAAGTGGATATTGGTTGTTGCCCACCTATTCCAACTACTTTATTTTTGAATTTTTAATGTCAGTACATCTTTATGTACTTCCAGAGTTGTTTTAGGGCTCTAAATAGTGTTTTCTTGGCTTGCCACAATCAAACTATAGATGTAGTTACAGTTTGATGGCATAATGCATAATTGTCCAAAATATCTTTCCAATGGGATATCACAGGCCTAAAACAAAGATCATATGAAAAAGTTACGACCCGAGGAACTTAATGTACTAACTTACCCCAACGGGGCCCACATGACTTTTGGTGCTTCATATCCTAGGGTTAGGTTTTTGGATATATAGGGTTTTTGCATTCATGTTTATCATAAAAATTTCTTCAGAGCCTCATTATAATCATCTTCTGGTGAATGAGCGTAGTCGTCACATCTCTTCTCAAAGATAAAGATGCCACCATTCTAGCGAGTCTTGCACTCTATATTTTTACAGTCTTTGTACATTTATTTCATTAATAGAAATAATGTATTATTGTATTTCTCTACTTTTGGAAATTTTTATGTTTATTTCATTATAATATATTTTCTTTCATTTTGTTCTGAATATAATCTAGATCAACATGCTCCAGGAATATTAAAGTGCATTAGATGGATGTGAAATCAGCCTTTCTAAATGGGGAACTTGAAGAAGAAGTCTATATTGAACAACTAGAAGGATTTCAACTGTCAGAGAATGAAGATTACATGTGTAAGTTGAACAAGGCCTTGTATGGTCAAAAACAGACTCCAAGAGCATGGTACTCTAGACTGGATAGATATCTACAACAAGCAAGGTTCATAAAAGTAAATGCAGACAACAACCTCTACATCAAGGTAACTCAAGATAGTATTTTATTCATTTAAGTTGATATTATTTTTGGAAGTAATGATGACAAGTTAAGACAGAAATTTTCAAAGGATATGCAGAATGAATTTGAAATGTCATTACTTGGATAACTATCCTTCTTTCTGGGTCTTCAGATATGTCAAAGAAACCAAAGCATTTTTATTTCTCAAACTAAGTATATCAGAGAAATGTTAAAGATGTTCGGAGTGGAAGATTCCAAACCAATTAACACTCCTATGCAAACCAGTTGCAAGTTGAGCAAAGATGATGATTCAAAGTATACATATCAAAGGTAGTAAAGGTCAAAGATTGAAAACTTACTTTATGTGACAATATATAGACTAGATGTAATGCAGGTAGTTGGACAGGTGCCATGGTTTCATGAAGCACCAAAGGAATCACATGTTCAAGCAGTGAAGAGGATTTTCAGATATCTCAAGGGCACAAAAGAGTTTGTATTATGGTATACAAAAGGAAAGGATATATAACTTATTTCCTACATGGATGTAGATTGGGTAGGTTTCATTGATGACCGAAGAGGCACCAGTGGAGCGACATTCTGCTTGGGTGAGTGTTTGGTATCTTGCCTAAGAAAGAAACATTCATCAATGTCATTTTCTATAGGCGAAGCAAATTATATTATAACAAAAACATGTTGTACATAGGTTCTATGGATGAAACAAACTTTGAAATATTTACAGGTTGAGTATGATGAGCCCATTCCTATATATTGTGATAATACAAGCACTATCAGTATCTCAAAGAATCCATTGATACACTCTAAGATGAAGCACATTCCAATCAAGTATCACTTTCTATGGGAACAACTTGCATAGAAGAAAACCAGAGTTGAATATTTGGGAACAAAGGAACAGATTGCATATATCTTTACAATATTTCTTCTGAGGGAAGCATTTGAGTATATTCGCCCAAGACTCAGAGTAATTTCTACTCCAAAATGAATGATTTTGAATGATTATCTTATATGTATTAGATTTTCATGAGGAAGCACCATACAAAGGACAATTTGGGTTGGGGGAGTAGGTTCAGGAAGAGTCCAGTCATGGGGAGCATCCCCAAGGATAGTTTAGTTAGAGGGAGCATCCCCAGATGGGAAGTTACCTTTTCCATTGATGTCAAAGGGGGATAGATTCATCAGATTCAGGAAAGAGAGTTAGATGCTTGGAGAGAGAGCACAGAGGCATGCTTACAGGCAGAGAAATGGTCAAAAGGGGAACATAAGCAATATGACTTCATTGTTGCATCAGAGTGTTGACATCAATTCCAAAGGGGGAGATTGTTGATTAATTGGGTTGGTTGTCATTGATGTCAACCCTTAAAGCAAGTTCAATATCAAATTTTGGTAGCCCCAATAGTATGGTTAAGGGATTTCAGTTTGATTGACGTATAATGGTATGAAGTTTAATATATTTGTAGGTAATACTATTCTATATGGATAGTACATGTCATGCCATTTTTGGTGATATGTGGAACTCCACATAACTCCTCACGGTTATAGAGTTGCGTCCTTGTGAATTTGGAAAACCCTCATGAGTTATCTAAAAGGTAAAAAAAAACAAAATTATTCTAGAAGCTCCTAGAAGAAGTTGACTAGTCAAGTGATTGAAACTAGGAGTTATTCATGGGTTAAGTTGTTGTAATAAGAAAATAATTAAAAATAAATTAGTTTCAACTAGAAGTTGAGAATACACTATTTGTAGAAAAGTGGGTTAGAAGTGGACAAGTGGTTAGAAGTCGGTTATCCCTAAAATAAGGAAATTGGGTTAAGTTGGTTAGAAGGTAACCCCTTGAGGAAGCTACATGAAAGTATAAATAAGAGAGAAAGGATCTCCTATTAGCACCTATTGAGCTTATTGAATATATATTATTGTGTAAGGTTTATTACAACTACTCATCGATATATCTGAAGTTGTGCAAGTCTAAGGTAGCATGAAGGGTTGACGGAGAAAGTTTTAGAATTACAGAAAATATTGAAAAACCCTAGTCTTTTAGATATACGCGGGATGCATTGGAGCAGGGCACGTATGTACATGGGCTAGCAATATAATACGGTGCGTACATGAGGGAAAATCCCTAGAAACTTGAGAAGATGAAGATGTCAGGTCTCTAGAGTCTAAAATTAAACTCTTGGGAAGGTCTACAGTGATCAGGTACATCATATCTATCTATTGTTTCAAAAAGTATGTCTTATTTTTATTAGTAGTTGGATTTTGTTGTTTACATGAGAAATGGTTATGGGGGTTTGAGGATTTTCCCTAGAGAGATTAGTGGCTACATGGGACTTTCTGTTTAATTTAGATATACATAAATACAGTACTGGTATAATCAATATTTATCATTGATACATCTTCTTAGTGTTGATGCACATCTTGTATTTCTTGGCATATGGTTAAGGATTTTTTTGGTACATCGTTGAGAGGTTGTAGTTGCAAAGTGGTTGATGTATTGAAAGGTTGTATATCAGAAAGGGTTTGATTTCTATTCCATGCGAGGGTCATTATACTTGTATGAAACATGACTAGAGAGATATAGATACATTTGGTTAAGGGATATATATGAGGATGTATGGACACAACACATCTATAGGTTACACACAGTGAGAGGTTGCAGGTTGAGTTGACAAGAGGCATCAGAGTGTTTTAGTTTCAGCAGAAGTGGAAAACCCTTGTTCCAGAAGGAATACACAGGATACAATACAGATAGGTAGGGTACATAGGTGGGTTGCAATATATATAGGGCACATACATACGTGTGCTACGGTATAGATAGGGTGTGTACATACATGCGTTGCAGAACATACAAGTTGTGTATCTATTGTTTTGGTTGGTACATGATCAACATAGTTATAGGTTGATAATAGGGAAGTGGTACATGTTGGCTATAGGTCAATGGTACAAGTTGGTATAGGTTTATAGTGGTATATCCCACAGTGACAGAGTGACAATGGTTTCATCATCTCACTTATATTTCAGAGTGACATGATGGGGTAAGGATAGGTGGTTGTAGCCACCTTCCAGTTGTAGACAGAGAACATAGGGCGTTGTAGCCTCCTTCTAGTTTTAGCCATATAATTGGGGAGTTGTAGCTTCCCTCAGGCTATAGACTGAAAATATAGGGGGTTGGAGCCTCCTTCCAGTTGTAGATGGAGAACAAAGGAATTTGGTGCTTATAATGAATTTAATTCTTAAAGACATATAAGAAAAAGCATTATGTGGTTTTCTCTCACATTGGGTTTCCACGTAAAAATATTGGTGTACTGTGTATGTGTATGATTTTTCATTGTTCATTCTTTATTTAATCTTCACTTATTGTATGATAATGCTATATTGATCTTAAATATAAATAACACTTGCATATTATGGTAAAATGGGACCAAAAATCTCTATTAGGGATTCACCCCCCCCTCAGTAGCCCAACATGATCTTTTCATAAACCACACAACATGACTTCGACGCTCAATAGTCGTTTGATCAAATATTATTGATTAGTTGTGAACCATTTATCTGTTCTCTACCCACCAAAAGCACAAGCAACGTGACCTCAAATATCATTAGTTTACTGATATTTCCATGTTTTGATATCATCCGTCGATTTCTTCTTAACATATCAAGACCACCAAGGCTTCCTCTTACAACCATCATTCAATCCGATCTCAGATTGATCTCAACCGTTGATCCAATTACCTGCATTCCCCAAATATCGAGACTATCATGGTATTGAGCTATCGAGCCCCCGAACCCCCAAGATATTGGGCCACTGGGCCCCCGACCTTCATTATTGCATGATATTCCAATCGCTCTGTATTCAATATTCCAATGTACTAATCGAGACACATGGCTCAATCCTCCCATGACACGTGGACTAACCATACCATTACGTAGGACTGACATGGAAGGACACATGCTACATGATGTGACAATAATCACCAACAACCATTTTCCTTTCTGTGTTTCACATGGCCTCCATGTGGAACCATTACAAGTGTGTTTTATGATGTAGAAGTGGCACGTGACTATTGACATCATCACATCCTCCATCCTTTTTTGATCACTATGCCAACTTGGCCTTTGTCATGTAACTTACATGGCATCATCATGGCATTGATGTGACATATGAACTGGCCCACCTAGAATCGATCCCACAGGTATCGGGCCCTCAAAACTTTTTAACTATGCACATCAAATTCTTCCATATGATATCTGATATGTCGATATCATGGACCCCACTATTGGGGTGTCAGCCCCACGGGTTACCAAAGTATTGACCCCCTGGGCCATTAACACTATGCTTCCACTTTATCTTCATATGAGATATGTTGATATCTTGGACCCCACTATGAGGGAACTACGCCACCAAGATATTATCCCCCCAATCCCATGAAACTTTAATTCCATGCACTCAGTTATCACATTTATTTGTAAATGGGGGTGTTTTCCTAATAAATTGGCCCCTTGGTGAAGGAATGGAAGAAAGTGACCAAAAAACCCACAATTTGGCTTCTATCCTAGGTCAGATGACCGATATGACCTTTGGTACAAAGTGATAAGACGTGCGCAAATATGGGCAACCAAGATCTGTGTGCCTCAGATCAACAGTTGTTGATCATATCAGTGACCCAACATGAACAAATGCTAAAATTTGTAGGGTGGGCTGGGTTTTAAACCATAGTTTTGTGGAGATGCTACATGTTAGTTAGAGAAACACATCGGCCCCAAAAGCGGTGAAGAGTCAAACCACCTTTTGCATCCCCGATATGCGCATGTGTGTATAACACCCTATCTCAGGTCGACAAGTGGTCGCTCCACAACTGTCCCGCCAACACCTGTCCCCTTCTCATCACCCTCCACCTATGCCACCTCGCTCCACATCACCTCCATCCCATTACACCTCATCTCTCGCTTGTGTGGCTCCCATGTTATCCTAGGTCTCCTCTTCCCATCCACAGTTATCCACCTGGCCATCTCCTGTCTGCTATTCCATGCCAAGTGCACCAATCACTTCCTCAGCAACCATGTCCATTGTCAGACCTCCCTGCAAGCATCCAACTTAGATCCGGATGGAAGAATGTAGAGGCCGCCAAATCCCACAGGTGTAGTGCTGACTCCTTCTCGATCATGATGAAGGAGTTATTGAGGTTAGTTGGTGGTGGTTGAACATTGTTTCCACTAGAAATGGAAATCCTGACAAAGGACTGTCATCAAGTTGACTCAGCTACAGAACCATCCTGAAACACGGTTGTGTTTGACAGAGCTCACTTCCAACAAGAAATTTCTTGCACAGTCTGCTAGGAAGCATGTAGGTGTAATGCCTTCAATGCAGAGACTCGATCACACTTCTGTATTTTTTTCTATGAGTATATAGGAGTCTTCCTCATTTTTTCTTAGGGTTGATGGTTGAGCTAAGATCCTAATTTGTAAAGTTTTAATGAGGCATCTAGTTCTCTGGTTATGTATCTATCTTTGAGACTTCTTGTTTAATGAAAGTCAGTTTCTATCCATATCTTTGTAACAACTGTGTTAAGACACTCGTGCATGGATGATCCAATCAAGGGTAGTTATGTTCTTGTGATGTAGGTTTGATCACAGTGGAATCATGACCACTTTTAATCAGTTTCTTGTGATTGTTTTTCCCCTAACGATGAAGGACTCGGGCATGGATGATCCAGTCAGGTTGTTATTATTGAATTGTGATGTATGTTTGATTTCAGTTCAGTAATATATTCATTCAGTTCCTTGAAAACCTGAACCAAGAGGATATTGTCTTTAGAGGTTTTCCTCTTTAAGCTGTTGGAAGACCAGATGTCCATAGCATACTTATTCATTCTTCTCATGTTCTTCCCCCTACTCACCCTTTCTACAGCTTGCTGACTGAAGTTAGATCAAGACCTCATCTACCTGTGCACACCAGCCCAGTTTTTTGAGTTAAAGAGATATAATTCTGAGTCTGCGTCCATTAGAACCCCTTTAAAATTATTCATTGTGACATACAAACTTATGGGTACTAGGCTTACCTCTGCTGCAATCCAGAGGTGACTTCTAGTGCCAACATTTCTTGCGCCGCTGCCGAGGACGAAATGAATATTTTCCCTGGGATTGAACGACAAAGATTACTGGTTCTGAAGGTGCATCAAGACTTAGTACATCAAAGATTACATCTGCGCACTTGGAGACTACACTATGGTGAATCCATTGAGATGAATCCATTGTTTCAGTTGTGGCTTCCAAGGGCAGAAACATGAGGTCCACTCCACATCTTCCTTTAAAAACACCTGAAGCTGACCTAGAGAAAGTCATCAGAAGATGAAATATCCTTTAGGAGGGTACTTCAGCTATTGAATCGGGTACTTCAAGGAAAGGGAATGAAGTAAAATGGATTGTTGAGTCCAGAAATTATTTTGACCAAATCAAGAAGGCATTGACTGAGGCACCAATGCTCGTTAGTCATGACTACTTCAAGGATTTCTTAATATTTTCCTTTGCCTCATTTGACATAGTGGCAACTAATTTGTTGTAGACGAATGATGAAGGGTTAGAACAACCCATTTATTTTTTCAGCAGAGCACTAAGAGACATAGAGGTCAGATATGACATCATGGAGAAGCAAGCCTATGCCTTGGTGAAATATTTCAAGGCTTTCAAAGTCTATGTTCTGCATTCGAAAATCATTGCATATGTTCCTTCAGCTTCTATGAAGGACATTTTCATTCAGCCTGATATAGATGGGAGGAGTAAGTGGATTGCCAAAATCCTTGAATTTGAGCTAGAAATAAAACCCACCAAACTAGCTAAAGGCCAAGGTCTAGCTGAGTTGTTGGTTGAATCTAATTGTAAATATTTGGAGGTTAACTTCATAAACACTTGCTTAGAAAATTGGCAGGCTAAAATGCCTGATAAAAGCCCTTGGGATGACCCTTCGTTGGAAGAATGCACCTGGTATAAAGACATAATATATTTTATGCAAGAGTTGCGACCTCCAAATGGAATGGGGAAGATAAAGGAAAGAGATTTAAAGCTCAAAGTAATCAGATATTTCCTTATTGATTTGGTTTTGTATTGGAAGGACCCTCTAGGAGTGCTCCTGAGATGTTTAAACCCACAAGAGGCCCAAAAAATTATGTTTGATTTTCATGATAGCCTGTGTGGGGGACATCACTTCTAGAGAAACACAGCCTATAAAATCCTCAGGGATGGGTACTTCAAGCCTACTATGTTCACCGATGTCTGTACAAAAGTTAGGGCCTGTATCAAATGTCATAAATTCTCAGGAAAGGATAAGCTCAAGTCTCTTCCTTTGAAGCATGTGGTAGCTTCAGGACCCTTTCAGTAGTGAGGCCAAGAATTTATTGGGGAAATCCATCCCGCTTCAAGTGGTCGACACAGGTGGATATTACCTACAACAGATTATTTCACCAAGTGGATAGAATTTATCCCCACGAGGAGTGCTTCTCACAACGTGATCATTGGTTTTATTGAAGATATTATGGCAAGGTTTGGTTGTCTGAATATAATCATCACTGACAACGTTGCATCCTTCAAGTCTGATCCATTGATCAAATTATGTGAGCAGTTCAGAATTTCATTAATCCACTCTACCCCCTACTACCTCCAAGGCAATGGATTGGGAGAGTCCTATAACAAAATTATTATAAATATTATCAAAATACTGCTAGAGGAAAATAAGAAGTCCTGGGATTCAAAGATCAAATTTTCTCTATGGGTTGACAGAGTGACAACAAAGAGGTCTCTAAGCACCTCTCCTTTTCAACTTGTCAATGGAGTTGAGGCCCTTTTCCCTTCTCAACTTTCCCTGCCTATGGAAAAATTCTTCCAAGACTACCAAGATGAGCCTAATGACATGATCAGGAGGATACATTGGCTCGTAGAAGTGAAACAGACAAGAGAGCATATGAAGGGCAAAGAACATGACCATTAGCAGAAGATCAAGCAGATTTTTGAAAGGAAAGTCAGAAAGGAGGATTTCCATCTGGGAGATCTAGTACTTAAATGGCATGCACCCAGACAAGACAAGGGAAATCATGGTAAGTTTGAAGCCCTATGGATTGGGCCCTTCAATATTTTTGAAGAATTTCCAAACAACACTTACAGGTTGTTGAATTTGGAGGGTGATGAAATTTTTGGTGGCCCTGTAAATGGTCACTTCCTGAAAAAAAAAATTGTCTAAAGCCACAGTCAGCATCCCACCATTATAAATACCATTCCTATTCTATATTTATTTTGTTTTTCATAGGAGACTCCACAACCCAGCAGTAAGGCACTGAAACTACAGAAGATTTCTTGGCATCTCACAGGGAGAAAGCCATCCCCCATGGAGCCTAATGTTATCACATTTATTTGCAAAGGGGGGTGTTTTCCTAAGAAATTGGCCCCTTGGCGAAGGAATGGAACAAAGAAAACCAAAAAACCACAATTTGGCTTCTATCCTAAGTTAGATGAGTGATGTGACCTTTTGGTGCAAAGTGATAAGACGTGCGCAAATCTGGGCGGTCGAGATTTTTGCACCTCAGATCGACATTCATTGATCATATCGGGGACCCAACATGAATAGATGCTAAAATTTGTAGGTCGGGTCGGGTTTGAAACCATGGTTGTATGGAGATGCTACGTGTTATTCAAAGACAAACATCGGACCAAAAAGTGGTGAAGAGTCAAACCACTTTTCGCAGCCCTGATATGCGCATGTGCGTATAACACTCTATCCCAGGTTGAAAAGTGGTCGGTCCACAACTGTCTCGCCAACACCTGTCCCATTCTCATCTATCGCCACCTGTGCCACCTCGCTTCACATCACCTCTGTCCCATTACACTTCAGATCCCTCTTGTGTGGCCCCCACACTATCCTTGGTCTCCTCTTCCCATCCATAGTTGTCCACCTGGCCATCTCCCATTTGCTATTCCATGTCGAGCGTGCCAATCACTTCGTCAACAACCATATCCACTGTCAAACCTCCCCGCAAGCATCTGACTTAGATCCAAATGGAAGAATGCAGAGGCTGCCAAATCCAACAGGTGCATTGCCGACTTGGGCCTTCTCGATCTCGATGAAGTAGTTATTGAGGTTATTTCATGGTGGTTGAACATTGTTTCCACCATAAATGGAAATTCCGAGAAAGGACTATCATCAAGTTGGCTCAGCTGCAGAACCATCTTGAAATGCGATTGCGTCTAACAGAGCTCACTTCCAACAGAAAACTGCATGCACAATCTACCAGGAATCATGCAAACTTAATGCCTTCAATGCAGAGACTCGAGCATGCTTCTGTAGTTTTTTCTCTCAGTATATAGGAGTCTTCCTCATTTTTTGTTAAGGTCGATGGTTGAGCTAAGCTCCCAATTTGTAAAGTTTTAATGAAGCCTCTGGCTCTCTGGTTATGTATCTATATTTGAGACTTCTTATTTAATGAAAGTCAGTTTCCTTCCATATCTCTATAACTGTAGTGTTAAGACACTTAGGCATGGATGATCTAGTTGAGGGTAGTTATGTTCTTGTGATGTAGGTTTGATCACAGTGGCATCACGACCAATTTTAATCAGTTTCTTGTGATTTTTTTCTCCTAATGATGAATGACTCGGGCATGGATGATCCAATCGAGTTGTTATTATTGAATTGTGATGTATGTTTGATTTCATTTCAATAATAAATTCATTCAGTTCCTTGAAACCTTGAACCAAGAGGGTCTTGTCTTCATATTTTTTCCACTTTAAGCTATTGGAAGACTGGATGTCCATAACAGACTTCGTCATTCTTTTCAATTTATTCCCCCTACTCACCCTTGCTACAACTTGCTGACTGAAGTTATATCAAGACCTCATCTACCTGTGCACACCAACCTAGTTTTCTAAGTTAAAGCGATATAATTCCGAGTCTACGTCCATTATACCCCCTTTAAAATTATTCATTGTGACATACAAACTGATGGGTACTGGGCTTACCTCTGCTGCAATCCAGAGGTGACTTCTGCTACCAACACACTCTATTTCAATATCATGATATTTGGTATTGGAACCATGTCTCTCTATGTTCAGAACACCTTTTCGAGGTGGTAAATGAGGTGGCTTCTATGTGTCTCTATATATTGTCTTGGTTTCTTAAGTGGAAGATGACATGGCCACCATGTGGTTGTTGATATGGCATCGTAGTTGTCCCACCATGTATCAACCCATCATGTATCAGTCCCCCACGCCCCCATAAATTTTAACAACACATTCAATCAATCACTTTGATACTTTGGTATCTAACGTAACGTGGACCCCACTACTCAAAATATAACAAGCAGAATTCCATAGCTCTTTTTCTTGCATTCAAATTTAGTAACAATGTTTTTACATTATAAACCCTTAGAAATCATTTTTCCTCATGAATGTGGGATTTCCCTTTTACCAATATTAATACACTCCCAAGCTTCCTTTGCGTACTCAGATTCTTGTTACCAGATCTATGATTATGTTTCCTCGGTGATATCGTCCCTCTATCTTCTTCCACAAAATCATCTCATTTAGGGTAAATACACAGGCCTCCTGCAAAAGTTCAATGACACATAGATATATTCATAGTCTCCCACTATCTTTGACACCAGTGGAATTCATCACTGTCATAATCCTATCTACCTTCGACATCAATGACAACAATTTTCCAACAAACTCCCCCTTTGTCATTGATGGCAACAAACTCTGAAGCTCCTACAATCTATGAAACCATATATCTCATCATTTTGTTCTCATATAAGTTCATTTCTTCCAACAAGTCCCCCCCTATCCTACAAGTATCCCTATGTCCTACAAGTATCCCTTGTCTCTTTACTCTCCCCTTTTGACATCAATGGAAAAGGGATTATCTCCCCCTTACACTGTAATCTCCATTTTTTTCTCAACAACCAACACCCTTCTCTTTGTCTATAGCTCCCCCTGAACTTGTGATTCTCTATGAAGATTTCATTACATTCTTGTTCTTTATATGAAATATCCTTTTGTCTCCTTGTTCTTTATCTTCATCAGAGTCACTTCATACAATAAACATATTCAAATATCAACATTGCATTTTTGTCTCTCAATTGTCCTTTTCTTCCAATCAATTGAAGTACATAACCAAAAGAGTCATGGATTTATTTTTCTATTATAATTTTGAATCCCACCTTTCTTTTTGTTTTTTGTTGTCCATATGCAACTTATCACATCTCAGTGTGCCTTGATTCTTCAAGTTTTTCTATGCCTTGATAAATTCTAAGGGGTTTTCTAATTTTTTATTATCATTATACTAATTCATTTCTACAAGAAGTATCAATATATCATATTCAAGATAATCATAGAAATTTCACCAAGGGCTTCATCCTCTTCACTTTCTTTGTATAGATATGTCATAGTGTTGTTCATAAACCCCATAAATATACAATATCTCCTCTAAAAATTATTAGCTACATGACCCTCCAGAACGCTTGTATAACGAGACATTAAAGTTTGTTTATTATTTGCATGAGTCTGTTGGTCAAAACATGCAATATAGCAGTTGTAACTCCTCCAAAGCTACTTCTATCATCATTAATGTAAAAAAATTCAGATAATGTTCTTGCTCAATATTCATTGTGGTTTGTTGACATATAATTCTTGTATGTTTTTATCCTTACGACCTATTCATGCCTTTGCAATAAGGTATAACAATGAAATCTTTCCATGGATGATTGTAACTTAGTAAAATATACTATGAACTCATTCCAGCTATAATCAACTCAAATTTTGTTGTCCATCATTCAAATCTCAACAGAAGGCTATCAATTTAAATTTGTGGTTTCTTCCTTTCTCAACCATTTTCTTCTATATCACAGTGACATCATACTTATGAATGACAAGAATTTCAGCTTCTTTCTAGCAGTTTATTTCTATCATCCTTGTAGTGATTTAGTCCAGAGTTTAGAAAAAGAGCTTCTTATAATCTGATTGCAATAGTGATGATGTTAAACTTGTTCCAATATATTCTTCTATGATTTATACAACTTCATGCTTCATCATTTCCTTTTCACAGGCTTGTGTCTTTTGGAGCCTTCTTCTTTACTCTATTTTATCACATGTTGTTTTCATTTCAACTGGCATAAAATATGAAACTAACTTTATCATATCTTCATGAATTGATTCAATCTTGTTGGATTATTTACTTGGTTTATCAACTTTGGATGCTTGAATTTTCTCTTTGAAATCTTCTTTTGTGATTTCTTAAACAAGTTGTGGTCACTATCATCTTTCTCTTATCAACATTATTCTCCCATCATTTAAGACTAGTTCTTTTTCCTTCACAACAACTTCATTGCCAACCTCATAGTATTCTCCTACATGTCCTGTTATTTTCAAAAGTGTATCCATATATTTTGAATTATCGGCTTCTTCTGCCTCTCTTGTCAATTTATCCTTAGATTTATCTTTAATATGATGATTTTCTGCATTGTTCTAATTGGCATTAAGAGAAACATCATCATTTCTATGTGAAATGTTTTCTTGGTCATACCTTTTACAAACTTTGATCCACTGGTTATGTGACTCGAGCATTCATTTTGTGCTAGGAGTGCAGTCTGCATCATCATGGATGTATTTTCTTCTTGTTGTTGTTTCCTCTTCTAAACTTTTGTAGTATATTTTTTTTTTTGGTGATGGAATTTTGTTCTTTGTTTTTTGCATACTAGGCTAGTTCATATTCTTCCTTATTTATTTTTCTTGTTTTCTCTTCCGTACCTTTTTGTATCCTTTTCTAGAAAATTTTGTCAAGTTCCTTCTACAATCTCGTGTTATGTGTCCATAGTTATTTCACTTGTAACATTCAACTTTGTAATGTAGTGGAGTAAATGGATTGTAGTTTCTATCAATGGTCCCATAAAAAAACTCTAGTGTTGTTGTTCTCATGGTTATCCTTGTGGCCAAAATTATTGCATGGAAAACAGTAACCAAGAAAAATATTTTGATACCTAGTTATGAAGGGTCTTCTTGATGGAGTAGTTATTCTAAACTCGTTCTTATCTTTCTTGGTTAAAAATTCATTCTTTTGTTGATCGTGATTTCCTTCCTCGTGGTCGTCTTCACTATGATTAGATATTTTAAGAACATCTGCATATCTTTCATACTTCTCTTCGATTTTCTTTTCTGGTGACTTAGAGCCTTCATCCTTTTCAAGGGTCTTCTGATTGTAGTCATAACCATTCCTTGTCTTGATAGATGGTGACCTTTGATAGCTGAGGATGTTATCTAGAATTGCAGTACTCTTTTAAAATTTTGAGTTTGTATTCAACTGGGTAATTTTCTCTTGTAATTATTTTCTTACAGAGGTATTTTATTTTTCAAGTTTCTCACATCATTTATCTTTTTCTCTCAGTTGTTTTTCTATTAATTCATTTATTACTTCTGCTTCATCAATTTGAACTTTATTTATTTTTTCTTTTTCCTCAAGGCTTTGTGACAGTTGCTCCTTTAGTGACATATTCTCTCTTCTGAGATTTGTGATTTCATTTTGATCATAAGTAATTTCGCATTCAAGATCAACTCTTCATATTTATTTAATTTCTTTATCAACTTTTTATTCTTTTATTTTACTTTGTCTCTTTCTTCTAAGAAACAAATGAGTTCTTCTTCAAGATCTTCTTCCACTTCAATCTCAGGATTTCCTTCTTCTCTCAAATTTGTGCTTCCTTTTTCTGATTTATCATATTGTGATTTTAGGGTCTTGAAGAGAATCTCTTTTATTTCACTACCATTTTCATCAGATCAACTATTTTCCTCATTGATATGTATATTTTTCCTTTGTCTGTAGAAATTATTTCTCTTATCAACCTTATCATTCTTGTAATTTTTGAATATGGAATCATCCTTTTCATTGTGCTTTCCATTTTTTAAATAAGGGCATTTAGTTGCACAATGTCCTACTTCTTCACAATTAAAACATTTAAAAAGAGGCTTACCTTTGATTTTTCCTAATCCTGTCTTGGGATTCCTGACAAAGTTGGCTTCTTCAACATCTGATTTACTGTTTGATTTTTCACTTGTTTTGTATTCTTCTTTCCTTGTCCGTTTTGACATTTCTAAGGATGTTTCCTTTGAATAAATATCTTATAGTTTGTCCCAAAGTTCTTTAGTTGATGTACACTATCTCACTTTGGCTCTTTTCGAATCCAATAAACGACTCAAAACATAATTCATTGCTATTATATTATTTTTATTTAACTCCTTTGTAGTTGCATCTGTTGGTGGAGTTTTTCAGGAAGTGTAACTAGTGAGAATTGATTTCCAGAAATTATACCCCATTTCCTGCAGATGTACCTTCATTCTTATGTTCCAAAATACATATTTTTTTTATCGAACAAGGGAGCTTCATCCTTTCAATCCATGTGTGATACATGGATTCACCTTCCAGTGGTTAGCTTGTTCTGAAGAGATCGAATTTGATACCAATTGTTAGCACACTTGCTTACACTGAGAGGGGGGGTGAATGAGTATAAGACTACTTTTTCTTTTATTACAATATTTCCTTACAATATTTATCAATATGTTATTTTACCAACTATAGAAAATATGATAACTATATAACCATGCAATCCATATTACATCGAGATTTAACATGAAAACCCAAATGAAATAAAATCATAAAAAAATTATTTTATAAGATCATGTAGGAATGAACCTATTGTTACAATGTTTGCAAGAACCAACCTGCAGGAGAGACCAATCTCCTCTCCTAATAACCAAATCAACAACAATGTTTTCAAGAATCAACTTGTAGGAGACACCAATCCCCTTGGTTGAGAACCAATTCAACAATGCATGTAGGTACTAACCTACAACTACAATGTTTGCAGGCACAAACCTACAGTAAACACCAATCTCCGCTCCTAAGCACCAACTCAGCAGCAATGTTTGTAGGAACCAACCTCGATGATACACCAATCCCCTTGGTTGATAACCAACTCAATAATGTCTATGGGAACCAACCTACTAGAGATATGAATCTCCTCAACTTGACAAAAACACAAAATCATATATTTACATCAATCATTCATCTCTACAAATCTACTGCTCTATCCTTACAACACTCTTCACCAATTCACAATCTACATGACTTCAAAAGTTCCTTGCACCTTTCACCTTCCATCCACCCTTATACGATCACATTATATTTTATTCCATTCTTTTGGATTCTCAAACCTCAGAGCCTCAACTTTCATTCACTTATTCTCTTTCACATTTGTATTATTTCATATTGGATTATGCAATCTCAGAAATTCTCATTCCACTCCACTTAACTCACGTATTTTTTCACACAATGAATTGGATTTGAGCAATGTTATTTATACATGATCCCATACACTAAAATTTTTCCACATATTCTAGAAATCATGCTCAACAGGTCAGCTCGAACTTCCTTTGAATCTTCCTCGAAATTTGGTTTCAAAAATCCTTTGAAACTAGCACAAACCCCCGTGTTTTTCATGTTTGATATATTAACAGACCACACAACATGACTTCAACCCTTGTCATATGTTGGATCATCTCTTATCAATTATTTGTGAACCATCAATATGTTCTCTTCCCATCAAAAACACAAGAAATGCAACCTCAACTCTTAGTAGTCGTTCGATATTTCTGTGTCTCGATATCATCCGTTGATCTATTATTATCATAGCAGGACTATTGAGGCTTCATCTTACAGCCACCATCTGATCATATATTGGATTGATCTCGATTTTTTATCTAGTTCCCCATTTCCTAAATATTAGGACTATCATGGTACCGAGCTATTGGGCCCCAAAACCCCGAGCCCTCGACCTTCACTAATTCAATGATATCACAATCGTGTGATATCCAATATATTGATGCACTAATAAAGATGCATGGCTCAATCCTCCCATGACACGTGGACTAAATGTACTGCTACATAGGATTTACATAGCATGAAACGTGGCACATGTTGTGACAATAATCATTGACAACCATTTTTCTTTTTGTCGTTGACATGGCCTCCATATGGACCCCTTACACATGTTCTGTATGACGTAGAACTAACACATGAATGTTGTCATCATTGAATCCTCCATCCTTTTTTGATCACTATGTTGACTTTGCATCTATCATGGCACTGATGTGGCATCATTGTGGTATTGATGTGACATCTGATCTGGCCCATCGGGCATTGAATCCCCAATTATTAGGCCCCCAGAATTTTTTAAAACTACATATCAACTTCATCCTTCTGATATATGATATGTCGATATCGTGAAACCCACTATCGGGGTATCGCCCCCCCGAGCCCTTGGGTATCGATCCCCTGAAGTATCCTCCCCCCAGGCCATTAACATTGTGCTTAAACTTTCTCCCAATATCATATATGTTGATATCATGGACCCCACTACCAAGGCATTAGGGCATAGGGATATTGACTCCCTTGGTCCCTGAAACTTTAACTCCATGCACTTTATTTCAATCTCTCGATATTCAGTATTGGAACCATGCCGCTCTATGTTCTAACCACCTTGCTGACATGGCAGATGAGGTGGATTCCACCTAGTTGTCTCTAGTGTCTAGGATGCTTATGTGGAAGATGACATGGCCACCATGTGGCTTAAGTATGGCTACTGATGTGGCATCGAAACTAGCTCACTGTGTATTGATGTATCGGGTATCGAGCCTCTAGTCCCCTAGAACTTTTAACAACACATTCAAGGAATCACTCTGGTATCCGGTGTAATGTGGATGCCACAAATCAAAAATCAACACGTTGCATAGGGTTCTGTAGCTCTTCCACTTGCATGGAAACTTAGTAACAACACTTTTTCATTATAAACCCTTCGAAATCAATTTTCCTCATGAATGTGGGATTTTCCTTTTATCAAGATTAATATATGATCAATCTTCCTTTGCATACTCAGATTCTTTTTACCAGATATATGATTCTACTGCCTCTATAATTTCATTGCTCTATTTCCTTCCATCAAATCATCTCATTCAAGGTAAATATACATGGATCTTGCAGAAGGTCAATGACACAAACAAATATTCACAAGCTCCCCCTGTCTTTGACATCGATGGAAATCATGATTGTCACAATCATGTCTGCCTTTGACATCAATGACAACAATTGTCCAACAATTATGAATTATTTTATAAAATCCAATCACTTGCATTATAAAATTAACTTATTTGTAAAATTATGCTTACAAGGAAATATAGAGAAAGAAGGGAATTATTTTTTTAACTTAGAAACCTCATTATGCACATATCCCACATTACCACTTGGCACCTTTGTTATTTTTATGCCTTTCTTCAAAAGGGCATAACTTTAACATCTAGAGTGTGTTTTCATTGTTGTATTTATTTAAAGTACCTATTTTTTCATAGAGCTCGCTATATAGATAGTTAGTTTCTAATTTTGAATTCATCTTACTTGCATATTATAATATGGCCAGTCCAAGCAATATCTTGCTTGTTAGTCCAAACTAGTGGATATACCATATTTTTCAAACATGTACTACTCATTTGTTTGTTATTTTCATTTACCTTTATGGCATATTCATTGCTATTATGTCTACAAATGAACTATTTTTTTTTTCTTGGATGAATATGATTAACTACTAAGGAATCAATCATAGTCTTTCACTAATTGTCAATACTTTTCACATTAACTAATCAAAAGTAATCATGCATGCCTTGAGTGAGACCTCCTTCCTTTGAGAGTTCGACAATGCTGACATACTAAATTATTTCATACCTACTTTTTGGACACCTTTTGCAAACCATGGGTCTATCAAAGAGACAACAACATTTTTTTGTTGTTGGGGACTTAATAAATGTAGAGTAACAAAGATATAGTGAAAATTGGAGAAGTTGGGCTTTAAGGTTGGTTTGAAATGCATGTTCATTGATTTGCTTGTCAAGAAAGTTCCTATTTAGATAAAGATACTTAAAAGTTCAAGGATAAGTACATATTTGAGTTCTTACATGAGATTTTCTAGGTTGAATTTCTAATAAATTTGTATGAATGGCTGCAAAAGCTTGCAAAGAAACCTCTTTGTTGGTTACATGATCAAAGTTTGAATGGACTACCAAGAATTTGTTAAGATCCAAGTATATGACCATGAATTGACATAGAGGATTGTTTTTTGGGTCCAAGGCACCATGGAAAGTTATTCTTTCGAATTTGAGGTGAGTGTCACCAATATTTGACAACACATTATAATCTTTCAAGGAGCACTACTAATTCTAGATGTGAAATCCAATGTTGTTTTCCTAAGTTTATGGAAAAAAAATGGTATGTGATGTCAAAATTTTTGTGAAGTTATTGAAATATGTGGTGATTTTTTATTTTTTCCCTTGCCATACATTGGAATTTCAATGTTAAACTTTTACATTGGAATTATGATATACATGTCATTGGAATTTTGACATCTAGTCCATGAGGCCAAATAACCGTTGAGAAGTTGTTAGCTTAGTTAATGCATTTGACTCTATCAACCTTAACTATGTCAAACTAATGTTAGAATTTTGACATAGTTGTAAAAAATATTTAAATCCCAAGAGGTAAGACAAAACTTATGTGATGCCTTTAACACCTCTAATTGATTTTGTTTTTCGTATTTTCGATGACTATACTATCATTTTCTATCTACTTTTAAAATCCATTTTGTTAGGAAATATAAAGCCAATACAAAACTTACATATTATTCTAATGATTGGATTTTTAATTCTCAAGAATCTTATCATATGGAGAAAGATAAAGCCATATTTTCTACTCTTAATGAATGAAAAACGAAACAAATATTTATTGGTGATTATAGATCTCTTAGTGTTGTAAGATATAGAATAGTTTAGCTAGATCATGGTCATTTTAGTGTTGTATTATGTGTTCTAAGTCTTTACTACAACCTTCTATGGATATATCAAATTGCTCATTTAGGTGAAGGAAAAATAGTAGAATTTTCACCTCACAAGGTTGTAATCAAGGATTTAAAGAATCCCAAGCATGTCTTAGCAATTAGAATTGTTAATGATATTACTAGGTTGTACATATTTGACAACTTTGGGTCATCATCTCTTCCATTACTTTTTATTTCTCATAGCAGTGAAGTGAACAAACATTGGCATGATCAATTTATAATCTAAACTATCACTCATTGAAACAACTATGTAAAAATAATATAACGACTAGTATTTCTCTTGTTTCTTGTAGATATGGTGTTTGTTCTAGATATGTTCTTAGTAAACATAATTGGGATAACTTTCACAAATGTGCCTCTTGACATGCATAAACCCCTTTGTAGCTTGTTCATAGTGACATGCTTGGTCTGCTTCCTTTTGGTTCATTCTCTGGGTTCAAGTACTTCTTAACTTTCATTAATGAATTCTCATATGAACTTGGGTTTATTTCTTAAAACTTAAGGGAAATTTTGTTTCTATTGTTTTGGACTACAAGGCCGTTGGAAAAAAACAAATTGGATATGAACTTCATAAGTTAAAAATAGATAATGGGGGAAAATGTGTTAACAACAAATGTACAAGTTACTACACTTCATAATGAATTTAAATGCAAGATCTCATTCCATACACACCACGAAAAAATATTTTTATTCAGAGAAAGAATCACACATTAAAATAAATGACAATTTGAATAATCTAATCTAAGGGATTAAGTCCCCCTTTTTGGGTGAAAGCCATTAATTGTCCAAATTGCATAGTTAATCACACTCCCAAAAGTATTTAAAATATATAGTATTAAAAGAAGGATGAAGTAACATTAAACAATATGTAATCCTCTTTCATGTGTTTGGTAGTGAAGCATGATCTCACATTCTCGATGAAAAAAGAAAAGAATTATAGCCTAAGATTTAGGAGTACATTTTTGTTGGATATTTTGAAGATGTAAAAGGTTATAAACTTTTTTACACTAATTCAACATAAATTTTTATTAGGAGAGATGTCAAGTTTGATGAATGTCTCTTAGATAGCATTCATAAATCAACATTTGTGCCATATTTAGCCTATAAGTCATCTTTGATTAATTTCCATCCTCTATTCCTAACATTTCTACCAGTGCTCCTAATTTGGTTTCTTCTTTAGATGATGATTTTAGTGAGGATGAAAATTGTTGGCCCTTGGTCATGTATTAAGGAAGAAAGAGAATATTAAGGAAGAATAAAGACAAATTATGAAGTGTGTGGAAGGCACACAAATTGAGGAAGGGTCGAAGTGGTTAAAGAAGCATAAAAGAAGGTGTTAGCATCGGAAGTCACTCCTAGATTGCAGCAGGAGCAGAGCCCGATGCCCATCAGTTTATGTCACAATTTGTTTAATGGGGTGATCAGATGGAGGTTAACTCAAACGATGTGGTTCTAACTTGGAAACTAGGCCAGACATGCATGGGCAAGTGATGTCTTAGATAACTTCAGACAGTGAGTCGTAGTAAGGGTGAGTAGGGGGAAGACTTGTATCAGAAAAATGCAAAGGTCTATCGTAAACATCAAGATCCTAATAGACTCTGGAAGAAGACATCTAAACGCAGGATCTTCCTACATTCAAATGTTGAAAACTAGAGAAAACAATAATGCCATAATAAATCCTTTATCACAACAGAGTTTCCATAATTCATGCGAATCAGTCGATCATGAACTCTCTTAGCATGAGATGAAAACTTAGATGGAGTAAGAAGACTGTCTGTTATAAAATAAGAAATCTCATATATAGATGCATAACAAGAGAACTAGAATCTGCTAAAAATTTTACAGTCGGGAGCTTCGCTCTACCATCAATACTTCCAAAATACAAAGACTGGGTCTATATACTCAGGAAAATTCATCTCACAAAGGCGTGTCTAGTCACTCAAGGCTTGGTGTCCCTTCAGTCAAACTCGTACTAATATCTTCCTTTAAATGCCACCTTAACTACGCATGGCTCCTGTAAAGAGGGTAGCTGAGCCATGAAGTGCTCGGCTAGCGTGCGCAGACTTCTCTGTCAAGTCGAGGACTTCGGCATGGATTTGTTGAGAGAATTGATACACAGGACCTCTGCAAGCAGGCAGCTCGCCAGACCCTCCATTCCCCTCATTTAATGAACGAAAGGAGGTTTCAACCACCCACTCTTGCCTTCATTTACTTCAATACTAGAAACAATATTAAGATCGGGTCCGATGGCACCTGGAGGTCACGATGATCCCCTATGAAACTGAACTCGACGCCTTTGGCCTTCTTTATGCAGCTCCTTCCTCTCCCCAAGTGACCATGGGCTGTGACCATATGCTTTTGGCGTTCGTGAATATGAAAGGGCTAATCTTTGCTGATTGAAATCGCAATGAGCGATATCCCGAGACGGCTTAATCTAGCACCACGCATCCTTCTAGATCTGATGGTTCTTACTTCTTCCGGAAATGTCGTGGGCCCAAGTCCAGGATTCTCCTGGCACCTCGCGCATCATAAAATAACGGAGCTGCTCTTTGCATGTTGGAGTCGTGATGGGAAAAGCGCTGAGATGGCTCTACTTGCTGCCAGGTGTCCCCTCTAGATGGATGGCCGAAAATACTTTGTGATACCGCAGGCCCCACTCTCTACGCTTTCGACGCTATCGAGGTTCAGGGTTTCGCGATGTTGAACAACACGAAACTCTCACCCCACGAACTCCCAACCGCCGAAACGCAGATGCAGCCAGATATTGTGACACGTGTCCTTAGGATGAATGGATGAGGGGGAATTCGATATTTACAAGGGAGCCGCCCTTGTTTGCAGCCTCACATGATATGACCCAGGGCTGAGTCCATAGGCTCGGTGCCAAAGGTGCTTTCGGCATTTCGTTGATCGGTACTTCCAAGTGCAATGAGCTAAGGGCTCCCTGTTCCCTGAAACCCCGATCCGCGATATGCTGATAGGCTGCCACCTGTCCCAGTTAGATCGGACGATCCGAACCTGCTGATTGAAATACAAGAGTTGTCCTTTGCGTTAAACCTTGGGCAATTCGGTAGCTCTGAAAACCCAATGACCATCGATCTGCTTTGCAAAATAGACCTTGGATTTTCTCGTGTTGCACTTGGGCATTTCATGTGCAATCTACAGCCCTGGGTGCTTCTGCGCCAAATGAAAAAAATAATCACTAGCATTAGGCTCCATGGGGGATAGAGTTGTCCCTGCGATGCTCTAAGAACTCCCTCCACAGCTTCAGTGCCTTGTTATTGGGCTATGGAGTCACTTATTAAGATGAAAACATGTAAAAATAAAATACACAAAGGAAAAAGGACAATATTTACAAACAGAGGAGCCGTCTAAGGCTCAAATAAAACATTTTTTCAGAAAATGCCCATTCATTGGGCTATTGAAAACCCCTTCACCCTCCAAATCCTACAACCCATATGTGTTGTTGGAGAAAATCTTAGAGATTTTAAAGGGGCCAATCCAGAGGGCGTCGAACTTACTATGCTTTCCTTTATCCTGTCTGGGTGCGTCCCACTTAAATACCAAATCCTTGATCTCGAACTCCTTTTTCCTGTCCTTCCTGTCAAAATCCTGTTTGATATTCTGCTGCTGACTGTAAGCTGCGTCCCTCACTTGTTCTCTGATCTGTTGCACTTCCACTATCTGATGAATTCTTCTGATCATATGATCTGGTTCTCCCTCGTAGTCTTGAAAGAACTTCGCCACAAGTAAGGTGAGCTGAGTAGGGAAAACTGCTTCTGCTCCGTAGACTAGTTGAAACGGCGAAGTGCCCAAAGACTTCTTCGTTGTGACACGATTGGCCCACAGAGAAAATTTCAACTTTGAATCCTAGGCCCTTTTGTTGTCCTCCAATATTCTTTTAATGATCCTTATCAGGATTTTGTTGGAGGACTCTTCTAAACCGTTGCCTTGGGGATAGTAGGGGGTGGAGTGAACTAGTGAGATCTCGAACTGTTCACAGAACTTAATTAGAGGCTCAGACCTGAAATAAGCAACGTTATCGGTGACGATCCTATTGGGATAGCCAAATTTGGCTATGATATCCTCCAAGAAGATGATAATTACTTTGTGTGATGCGCTTTTGCTAGGGACAACTTCTATCCACTTGGAGAAATAATCTGTTGTTGTCAGAATCCATCTTTGTTGACCACTTGAGGGAGGATGAATTTCTCCAATGAAGTCCAACCTCCACTGCTGAAAAGGTGTTGGAGATACTATAGGCTTCAATGGCAGATACTATAGGCTTCAATGGCAACGATTTGAGCTGTTTCTTTCCTGAGAACTTTTGACATTTGGTGCAAGCTCTGATCTCCCTGCAAACATCGAGGAATAAAGTGGGCCAGTAATACCTAGCTCAGAGTATCTTGTGGGCTGTGGTCTTCCAGAAATGATGACCTTCACAAAGGCCGCTATGAAAATCAAACATAACCTTATGGGCCTCCTGTGGGTCCAGGCATCTCAGAAATACCCCTAGAGGGTCTTTCCAATACAAGGTTTGGTCAATGAGGAAATACCTGACCGCCTTGAGATTTAGAGCCCTCGCTTTGCTTTTTCCCATTCCATCAGGGGGCTTCAACTCCTACAGAAAATATAGAATGTCACAATACCAGGCACATTCTGCCAGTGATAAGCCATCTTGAGAGCATTGGCTGGGTGATTCAGCTTGCTGAGATCCTGAGCGAGTATTGATGAAACTAACTCCCAAGGCTTCGCAGTTGGATTCAGCCAGTAGCTTGGCTAAACCTTGCCCCTTAGCCAACTTGGTGGGTTTTATTTCTAATTCAAATTCCATAATTTTAGCGATCCATCGGCCTCTTTTCCCATCTACATCAGGCTGCACAAGGATGTCCTTCACGGAAGCTGAAGGAACGTATGCTGTTACTTTTGAATGCAAGACATAGACTCTGAAATCTTTAAGATATTTCAGTAAGGCATAGGCCTTCTTCTCCATGATTTCATACCTGCTCTCTGCGTCTCTTAACGCCCTGTTGAAGAAGGCGATGGGCTGCTCACGCCCTTCCTCATTTTTCTGCGGTAAGACCATCGCCACTGTATCACAGGAAGCAAAACAAAAAATCAGGAAATCCTTGGAATAATCAAGACTGATTAGCACAGGCGCCTCAATTAATGCCCTTTTTATTCGGTCAAAAGATGCCTGGGGCTCAGTGGTCCATCTCACTTCATTTCCCTTTCTGATCATTGTTGTGATGTGTTTTACCAGCTCAGGAAAATTTGAGACGAATCTCCTCAGGAAGTTAATCTTTCCTAGAAATGCCTGGACCTCGTTTTTAGACCTGGGAAGTGACAGGGTTTGAATCGCCTCCACTTTGCTGGGATAAATTCTTACTCCTTCCGCCGATACTATATGGCCTAGCAGCTTTCCCTCCATCATAGTGAACAGGGACTTCTTGGGATTTAGGGAAAGACCAAATCTATGGCACTTCGAGAAAACTTTCCTTAAGTGACAGCGGTGCTCTTTATCAGACCTGGAGAAGACTGTGATGTCATCTAGGTAGATCACTACGAACTGGTCTTTTTCTCCGATGAAGGCTATATCCATGGCTCGCTGAAATGTTGCTTCTGCATTCATCAACCCAAATGGCATTTTGGCATACATGAATGTGCCCCAAGGAGTGGTGAAGGTCATTTTTTCTCTGTCCTCAGGCATGACCAATATCTGATTATAGTTGGAAAACCCATCGATCATAGATATCCTGGATGCACCAGTTACCCTTTGCAGTACGTGTTCCATCTTAGGTAGGGGGTAATTTTCCTTCTTCGAGCTTCTATTTAGATTCCTGAAATCGACACAAAGCCTGATTTCTTCTCTTTTCTTCCTTACTGGAACCAAATTGGCCACCCATTCGGAATATTTCAAGGGGACGATGATCTGTGCATCTAATAGCTTCTTGACTTCCTTTTCCATGAAAAGCAGCAACATGGGATTTATCTGTCTCATCTTCTGCCTGAATGGATTAGCTTTTTCCTTCAATGATATTTTGTGTTCAATGACAGATGTGTCGTATGTCTTGAGGTCTTTGTAGGTCCAAGTGAACACGTTGGAAAACTCTCTCAGCAACTCCATGTACTCAACCCTCTGTTCACTGGTTAGGCTGCTTGATAATTTGACAAACTTGGTCTCTTCCTGCATGCCAATGTTGCATTCGGCTGTATCAACATCTTCATTCAATACCTTTCCCTTTACTGCCACATCGTTCCCATCGAACAGTCTCTCTGGAGGGACTAGTCCTCTCAGGATGTGATTGCTAGGTAGCTGGATAATCCGATGGTTAGCAATTTTGTTTAAAAGCCCCTTAGGGTGAGGGTCACCTTCTGGATCGGGATCTTGATCAATGTGTACCGCAGAAAATTCATCAACTGATTGGAGAAACCTTTCGAGTTCCGAATCATCCTCGAACACCTTCCAATGCTTGAGATTGTCCGACACCGAGGGCCTATATCTTATATCAACATCATTTTTTACCATAGGCGGCAGAGGAAATTTGAGTAAACTAGCTAAGACAGCTAAAGAATTGGCCAAAGTATTTTCTCCCCTCGGAATGAAAGAAATGTTAAAAGCTAAGAATAAATTATCAATAAGGTCTCATACTTCATTCCGATAATTTTTGAGCCGGGGATTATTGGCACGATAAGCATTCCTTACCTGTTGAATAATCAACTCAACATCTCTGAATATTGTTATCTCTTTAATTCCCATTTCCTTTGCGGCCCTCATACCCAGAACAAGAGCTTCATACTCTGCCACGTTGTTGGTGGCTTCGAATTCTAGCTTGTATGACAGGGACACGACTTCTTGACAAGGTGATATGAAAACCACTCCAGCGCCAGCGCCTTCACTAGAAGAAGCTCCATAAAAAAACATCTTCCACACAGAAGAGCTTTGAGGGGAAATTGGATGATCAGGGCTGGGATATTTTCTGATTAGTAAAGAGCTTTCTGGGGCATCGGTAAGCTGCAACAAACTAGACCCCAAGTTAGTGTCAAGTGCAAAGATGGGGTGATTGGTAGGGTCTGCTTCATCACTGACAATATAGGCTAGCTGGGCTTCTCTGTATAATCTCCTTTATTCCCCTCCAAAGATCAGGATGGTGGCATATGTGAGATCCATCTGTAGTGTCCCTCCAAGATTTTTGATCCACAATCTAGACAATAGCATACCAAATTTAGGGGGAACGTCGGCTACCACAATATCCATGACCACACTTTTCATGGGCAGTTGAAATAGGGAAACCACCAGGTCTTTGATGACTCCTAGACACTGCACTCTCCTTGAATCAAAAGAATATAAATCATGATAATTTCTTGTCACCTCGAGTCCCAATTCTTCCATGACTATTTTTGGCATAAGGTTATGGGAAGCCCCTGAATCCATGAGGCAGTTATGCANTGCAGCACTTTATCATGTATGTTCAGGGATGTGTAGAAGGGGGGGGATGAGTCATCTATATCCTCTAACATGGGGCATAAGATGACGGCTGAATTCTCATCTTGAAGGTTTATTGAGTCAGAGGGGGGCTGGGGGGACTCGGATTGTAGTAGCTTGGAGAGGGATCTTTTAAAATCTTCGTTTTTAACTAGCTCTGAGAGGGGGATGGGGATTCTGATCTTTTGAATTTCATGTTCAAAATTAAAGGATGGAATGGGCTTAGGAGCTTCCCTTACCTCAGTAACAGGTTCTTTGACTGCTGGCAAAGTGCTCTGAGCTCTTTTATCTTTAGTAGAGGTTGTTGCAGATCTAGTAGGTCTTTCTGCTATGAGGGGCTGGTCTGGGTTGTCAAAGTCTCCTTCTTTCCTTCTCGACCTAAGATTATAACTGTTAGAAGTGTGACCGACCCTTTGCTCTTTCCCCAACTCATGAATTTGAGTGCTCATCAGGGATTCTTCATATGCAAACTGCGTCAAATGGGGAAAAGGGGGAGTTTCTTCAATACAGTGAATTTCAGGGCCAAACTCGTCTATCTCATCTCTTTCCTCATGATCAACTAGGTTGTTTTGGAGGGGGGTTTGAACCCTTTGATATTCTCTATCTTTTCCCCTTTGTTCCCTCAGGAAAACCTAAGGCATATTGTTAGTAGGTCTTCTGAAACCTCTATTATCAGTGTTCTGGGGATTTCTGTACATGGGCTTCCCCTCTAATTCCCACCTTTCTATCCTGGCAGAAAGTGATTTTAGTGCTCTAGTTGTCTCATCTATCTGATGGGGCAGGGGAGAGGAACTGGATGAGGGAGCTTCAGGCCTGTTCTTGGACGTATTTCTATCACCTGCGTTCCTGAGTCGGTTTACAGCCAATATGTTAGATTCGCCCTCCACGGCCGCATCCTGCATGTGGGCCAGCGTAGTAGCTCTTCTCTCCCTTAGCAGTAGGAAGAAATCAGGATCAAAAGCGCTAGAGTAAGTGATCTTTGAAGAGGCTTCATAGGGTTTTATATCAGCAGGGATTTTGTTGTACATTTTATTAAATCTCTTGGAGAAGTTAGAGACAGACTCTCCTTCCTTTCTCTTCAATGACCCAAACTCTGTCATGTAATACAAAAAAATATTTTTTATCTCCCCACTGTCTCAAAAAGGTACTATCTAAAGCTTCGATCCCATCAATAGATCTAGGAGGCAGGGCCTTGAACCATTTTCTAGCTTCTCCTTGGAGACTATGGACAAAAATCCTCATCCATACGTTTGCCTGCATGATAAAATTATCATCCGCGAAAGTATAAAAGGCTGCTAGGTGTTCTTCAACAGCTATGTCCCCCTTGCCTGTAAACTTGGGTAGCTGCTTTAGGTATCCGTCTGGTGGGAGGGCATTGAGAAGCTGTGGTAATACAAGAGGAGCCTACCTAGCGGCTATGATGGCCTCCATTGCAGTCATAGGGGGATTTGCTCTGACCATATGGATATTATGTAAAGGGGAACTCAGAGGAGAAGGAACTCGAAACTTGGATACTAGGGATGAGTTCTTAATGGGAGTGGGAAACAAGAGAGGATTTAAGGAGAAAGCTAACGAGCTCAAGTCAGTAGGTGCTCCTCCTTGTGTAGGAGTGGGGAAATCTTCTATGGTCCTAGGTCTACGCCAAGGTACAACTTCAGAGGAGAGGGGAGTGAAAAGGATTTCTCCCTCCAATCCCAGACTAGGAGGGGAAAACTCAGCAGGAACACTCCCAAAATTCAGGAAATGGGAAACTTCTGAAGGAGGTCTATTAAGAAATTGAGGAGGAGAAAATGGAGTTCTTACAAAAGGAGATGGCGGATTACCTGTTTCGGTGGTGGAAGCTTCTTCTTCAGGGGCCTTTCATTTTCTGAGAACCACCTCTGGATCGGTTTCAGGTGTGGCTAGGGGCAGCTGTGGATGAGACCGCGTGTGTCTGCCTCTGAAAGCCACAATTAATAGAGCAGGTTCTCCCCAGCGAAGTCGTCATAATGGAGTTGCCAATTGCATAGCAACAATCTTGATAATTCTAATATCTGATGCACCTTCAGAATCAGTTAATTGTTGTCGTCAATCTCGGGGAAAATATTCAACTTCGTCCTGGAAATGGCACCCGAAAATGTTAGCGTCAGAAGTCACTCCTAGATTTCAGCAAGAGTAGAGCCCGACGCCCATTAGTTTACGTCATGATTTGTTTAATGGGGTGATTGGATGGAGGTTAACTCAAACGATGTGGTTCTAACTTGGAAACTAGGCCAGACATGCATGGGCAAGTGAGGTCTTAGATAACTTCAGACAGTGAGTCGTAGTAAGGGTGAGTAGGGGGAAGACTTGTATCAGAAAGATGCAAAGGTCAGTCGTAAACATCAGGATCCTAATAGACTGTGGAAGAAGACATCTAAACGCAGGATCTTCCTACGTTCAAACGTTGAAAACCAGAGAAAACAATAATTCCATAATAAATCCTTTATCACAACAGAGTTGCCATAATTCGTGCGAATTAGTCGACCACGAACTCTCTTATCATGAGATGAAAACTTAGATGGAGTAAGAATACTGTCTGTTATAAAATAAGAAATCTCATATACAGATGCATAACAAGAGAACTAGAATCTGCTAAATCTTTTACAGTCGGGAGCTTCGCTCTACCATCGATACTTACAAAATACAAAGACTGGGTCTATATACTCAGGAAAATTCATCTCACAGAGGCATGTCCAGTCACTCAAGGCTTGGTGTCCCTTTATTCAAACTCGTACTGATATCTTCCTTTAAATGCCACCTTAACTACACATGGCTCCTGTAAGGAGGGTAGCTGAGCCATGAAGTGCTCAGCTAGCGTGCACAGAATTATCTGTCGAGTCGAGGACTTCAGCACGGCTTTGTTGAGAGAATCGATACACAGGACCTCTGCGAGTAGGCAACTCTCTAGACCCTCCATTCCCCTCATTTAATGAACGAAAGGAGGTTTCAACCACCCACTCTTGTCTTCATTTACTTCAATACTAGAAACAGTATTAAGATCGGGTCCGATGGCGCCTAGAGGTCGTGATGATCCCCTCTGCAACTAAACTCGGTGCCTTTGGCCTTCTTTATGCAACTCCTTCCTCTCCCCAAGTGACCATGGGTTGTGACCATATGCTTTTGGCGTTCGCGAATATGAAAGGGATAATCTTTGCTAATTGAAATCATGATGAGCGATATGTCGAGATGGCTTAATCTGGCACCATGCATCCTTCTAGATATGATGGTTCTTACTTCTCTCAGCAATGCCGTGGGCCCGGGTCTGGGATTCTCCCGGCACCGAGTGCATCGAAAAATAATGGAGCTGCTCTTTGCATGTTGGAGTCATGATGGGAAAAGTGCTGAGATGGCTCTACTTGCTGCCAGGTGTCCCCTATGGATGGACGGCTGAAAACACTTTGTGATACCGTGGGCCCCACTCTCTATGCTTTGGCTCTATCGAGGTTCGAGGTTTCGCGATGTTGAACAACATGAAACTCTCACCCCACGAACTCCCGACCGCCAAAACGCCGACGCGGCCAGATCTTGTGACATGCATCCTTAGGATGAATGGACGAGGGGGCATTCAATATTTACAAGGGAACCGCCCTCGTTTGCAGGCTCGCATGATATGACCTAGGGCTGAGTCTGTGGGCTCAGAGCCAAAGGCACTTTCGGCGTTTCGCTGATTGGTACTTCCAAGTGCAATGAGCTAAGGGCTCCCTATCCCCTGAAACCCCGATCCGAGATATGTCGACAGGATGCCACCTGTCCCAGTTAGATTGGACGATCCGAACCTGTTGATTGAAATATGAGAGTTGTCCTTTACATTAAACCTTGGGCAATTCGATAGCTCTGAAAACCCAGTGACCGTCGATATGCTTTGCAAAATAGACCTTGGATGCTTTCGACGACATGTTTCCCGCTCACTTGACCTGCTACCTGGAAAAACAGGGATTCTCTCGTGCTGCGCTTGGGCATTTTGTGTGCAATCTACAGCCCTGGGTGCTTCTGCGCCAAATGAAAAAAATAATCTCTAACAGAAGGAACAAAGAAGATCAAGTCGTTGAAAGAGAAGATCAAGGAAGACAAAAAATAAAAGAAGATAAATCGTGGACAAGTCAGCAAGCGGAAGAAGACATTAATGGGTGCTTTGGAGCACCTCACAGAGAAGAAGGAAGAACAGGTCACCGAAGTCCTTAAGATGAGGGTTATGCGGACCTAGGGTTTTGGCACCTGGGCTTCGGTCCATGGTTTTCTAAGAGTCATGTAATGTATAAATAGAGGTCTAGAAGAGTTGACATGGGAAGCGGTAGTGGTGTTGAGATGTATAAGTGTTATGTTTTAGGGAATTCTTGTATTTTGGGTCTTCATCTGGGTGCGAATATCGACTCTGCAGCTAGGTGTGCAAGGATAGGAAATACTGAGGGAGAGAGAAAAGAATCTGCAGCTAAGTGCGCAGATAGAACCGTATATCTTCATCTATTCTATCAATAAAAACATTTATGTGGACGTAGCCCTAGGGAGACGGTGAACCACGTAAAATCTTGTTGTTCCTTGTGGTTGATGCTTTGTTATTTACTACCTTTTATACCGTTATTGCACTGTTATTTTTCCTGTTGAAGATAAGAAGATATAAATTACTTCTTGAAGTTAATCATAATACTGTTAAGAATCTATGGGCTATTTTGTGATATTTTTTTAGAATCATCTTACATTTTTTCTGGTTGTAGACACCTATGTCCTGCAACCCCCCTATTGTTAATTCGCGTGAGACTTCATCTGCTTCACAAGTGTTGTCCTAAGGGCCAATAGTTAGGGTTTGTTGGTGCGTTGTTATATTTGAACCCTAGGTCTTCCCCTGTTCCAACAAATGGTTTTGTTGCTGAGACCGAGATATTCTTTAGGGAATGTCGAGGTGGTTTCCATCGAAGATAGAAATTCAAAATTGGATAGAAGAACAAGAAAGGGACTTCACTGAAGCTCAGAACAAGAACCCTAGCATTAGTACAGAATACTGGTTGGGAAGGTACATATTTACTGATGTGCACGACATTTTCTTTGCAGAAGTTCATCAAGAGATGTAAGAGTGGTTAGCCAGACTAGCAGACACTCAGTTTGAAATCAGATCTAGACCACCTACGGTTTGGACATCAACATTGATTAAGAAAGTCAAGAAAGTTGATAACGTTGTGTCAGGGGCAATGGATCTCTGGTTTGACAGCACTATTGGAGGGTACATTTCTGAATTTTCTATTGACAGAGTTGAATCATATAGTCAAGTAGAGAGGTATTTCTTCAAGGGACCTTGAGGAAAGTTTCTACACTTTTTGAAGTTGAAGATTAAGATGTTATTGCATGAGAAGAATATCTTGAAGATACAGTAATCAGTTGGATTTTAAATACAGTGTTTCAGAATTCAGACAGCGATAGTGACACATAGATTGGACACATACACAGTGGGATATCATTTAGAAAGATTCCTGTTTTGAACCTCTTGAAGCAGAGTTACATGCCATTAGAAAAAGACGAAGGATTCTACAGTGGAGAAGAAGAAGAGTGATCATACGAAGAGTATTCAGAGTTTCCAAGGGCAGAGGAAGTAGAGACTGAAGAACCTCACTGAAAAAAACCAAGAACTTCAAGTACCACGCCTACTGTTGAAGTAAGTATTTCTAATCCTCCTGTTTTTTTAGTAGCACCAAGTAACCAGAGTAACCAGAGTAATCAGAGCACTCAGAGTACTGCCACAAGCAATTTAGTATAGACTCAGTCAAGAAACCCAGGAAAATCAATGGCAGATGAGATGAGGTTACCTATTTTCAGAGGATATGGATCTGAGGATCTTGACCAACACTAGTTCTTATGCGAAGCTATATGGATCATTAAGAAAGTCACCGACGAAGTTGTTAAGAGAGATCAGTTTAGTACTACCTTGAGAGGCCATTCACTGAGATGGTATATGAAGTTTGTTACAACATTTGTACAACCTAGAGAATTGAATGACATTAAGACTGCGTTGAGCGCAGAGTTAAATAATCCTAAGTCAGAGTCGTAGTGCACTACAGACTTGAAGTAAATCAAGAAGAAGGTGACTGAACTTGTTTGGAAATTTGATCAAAGGTTTAAGACCTTGACAGGTCATTTAATTTTTTATATTCCAGATGAACAACATAAGGAATGGTTCATCGCTGCCCTCCTGCCACTCATTAGAGTTCCTCTAATGCAACAAAAGGTCGCTTCATGGGATAAAGCATTAGAGATTGCCATGAAACTAGAAGAAACCCCTGTAGGAGAATCCAGTCCAAGTATGATTTAGATTTTGAATCAATTAACTAGTTTATCTTTACAAGTTGAATACATGAAGAAAGACAGAGGAAAAGAAAAAAGAGAAGACATCTGGTGTATCAGATGTAAAGTAGAGGGCCATGAAAAAGAGAACTGTCCTTTATTTAGTGAACACTTGGTCTATGGAGCTCCTAACCCTTTGAATTAGGATACGTTACCATGTTGTGAGGTATGTAGAACTAGACATCGCCCTGGAAAATGTTATTATATGCAGAAATATGTCTATACACCCACCAATCTATATTGTACATTTTGTAAATCTAGAGGGCATGATGAGAAGGAATGTAGGGCTTATGATCTCATGCATGAAAGGTCAAGGGATGCATATAGAATTCAAGGAGAATTAAAGCCATAAGGGAATGCTCTGCAGTTCAATTCTCCATGAAGAGGAAGCTTCACCCCTCATGGTGGTTTTAGAGGAAGAGGACAAGGAGGAGGCATGGTTCGAGGTCGAGGTCAGATTATTTTCTATAACTGCACCCAGCCAGGTCATTTGGCAAGGGATTTTCAGAACCCTTATACTACTTACAGCTATTGTAATTCATTTGACCATGTCATTGAAGATTGTTCAATATTGTTATCTAAAGTTCAGGAGAGATGAGGTGGAAACAAACAAATCCATAAAATATTAGTTGAAACTCGCGGTGAGGAACCCAGAGTCACTATTATTAATAGAGGAGGCACTGCCATAGGAGAATATAGGATGACTCCAGGAAACACTACAGATGGATCAGGGATCATAAGAGCTTCAGAGAAGGCACCATTGTTTGATCCAAGGAAAGAAAAGCATACTTTTGAAGAAGCAAGAAGATAATTTGTAGTTGAACAAGCTTCTTCATCTAGGGAACAAACTAAAGTAAGGGAATGTGAAATTCCTCCAACATTTGATCAGTATGCCCCACCTAGACAAGGGAAAGTGGTAAGAAAGCTTGTGGACTTCTTGTATACTTGTATTGATTTGATTAAAGATGAAAGAGATGTGCAGGAACTACAACACATGATTAGAAAGTATGAAATTGGAAGAGTGGATCCTCTGCTGAGTAGAGATGTGAATCAAGTATCTAGAAAAAGAAGGACAAGCAAGGAACTGCACCTTAGTGCTCATATTGGAGATTATGACATGGAATATGTGGTCCTCGACCTGGGATCATAAGTAAATGTTATGAAGAAGAAGACTTGGGCATTGATGGGAAAACCTAAATTTATTTACTCTCCTATTAGGCTCAGGATGGCTAATCAGTAGGTAATGATCCCCTTTGGAATAGTAGAGCATGTCCCTGTGGACATCGATAAAGTGAGGAAATTTTGCAGACTTCGAAGTGATCAATATTGTTGATGATAGTGGTCCCTACCCTACGTTGTTGGGTGTTGGTTGGGATTTCAACAATTTGACTGTTATTGACTTGAAAAAGAGAATAATGACATTTGAAGGTGATGGCCTTAGGGTCATTACACCTCTTGATCCTAATGAAGGTCACAGATACACATAACCTATAAGAGAAGAAGAACGCGCCTATGAGCTAGAGAACATCTATAAACTGACAACAGGACAACAAGATTATATTAATACTACAATAGATGGAAATCTAACCTAGCGAAGTGAAAGTGCATGCTCATCATATTTAGAAGAAGCATTGGAAAATTGGCATAATAGACTGTATGAAGTGTCTACGCAGAGGTGTGCTAGATTGACTAAGGCAAATCACTAGATTGGAACAAAAGTAAGTAATCTTCCTACATTTGATGGCTTGAATAATTTAGAGACATTTCTATTTGAATTTGAAGGAATTGTACTAGTACAACAGAGGTTGTTGGCTCTAGATGAAGACTTGAAAGCAATGCCAGCTAGATGGTGGGGAACACACAAGAAGAACATCGTGGAGTGGGTACAATGTCGCACCTTTTTAACAATGTGCTTTTCAGACCAAGTTGAAGGTTGCAAAGTTCGATACATAGGTTAGATTTGTCCTAAGGACCATGTGTGAAGTTGTGAGGAAGCCTAGAGTAGCATTCCTAAAGAACAATCGGTACATAAGTTCATTAACACCTTAGATACTACGCCTATCAACTAGTATCTTCAAGAATAATTGCTCTTAGTCACTACATATTCGTATGGTATGACTCAAAAATTTATAGCTACATTCCTATTCAAAATTTAGTACCCCACAATAGATCGAGATTTACAAATTGTAAGACAAAAGGCCTTTGAGGAGGCACCTAACTCCCCTCTTGAGCAAGAAGAATATGAATGGACTATGCCTCTCTAGTGGTTACAGGGATTTTATAATATTAATGTTGATGAGGATGATGAACCTAGGAATGTGAACGTTTCATAAACTGAAGGACAAAGAGATATACAAGGGCCAGGGATTGCATAACCTTTTGTTGGGAAGCCTATTGAAATTAAGAAGGTTAATATTGGAACAGAGCAAGCACATAAGTTGGAAAATGTTGGAGACTATTGGGATGATGCTACTATTAGTAATATTACAAAACTATTGCATGAGTATCAGGACTTGTTTCTAACCAAGTTCATAGACATGAAGGGCATTAAAGGGCCCATGGGAGAAACGAAGATTCCTTTGAAAGCAGATGCAAGGCCTATGAAGCAGAGGCCTTACAGACTGAATCCCAAGTACAAGCAGATAGTTAAGACTGGATTAGATAGAATGTTGGAAGCATGAATCATAGAACCAGTCAAAGAATCTAAATGGATCAACCCTATGGTGGTCCAATATAAGAAGACAGGAGAAATCAGAATCTATGTAGATCTAGGGAAATTGAATGATGCATGTTTACATGATCCATTTCCTACACCTTTTATTGATGAAGTTCTAGATAATGTAGGAGGACATGAAGTTTATTCATTCATATATGGATTTTTAGTCTATCACCAGATCATAATTGCTAAGGAGGAAAGACATAAGACTACATTTGCAACAGAATGAAGTTCTTTTCAGTACACTATGATGTCTTTTGGTTTGAAGAATGCACCAACCATATTTTCCAGGGTGGTGGTCGAAGCATTAAAGGAATTTTTACATAATTTTTTGGAGGCAAACTTTGATGACTGGACTATTTTTAGTCTATTGAAAGATTATATTGAATGTTTGAGATTAATGTTGGATAAGTGCAGGCAATGTCAGATTTCCCTAAACTTGAGGAAGTGTATTTTATTTTCACCTTTTGGACTGTTGTTAGGACACACTGTGTGTAAGCAGGGGTTGTTGGTAGATCCTTCCAAGATTTTTATCATTGTTGATCTACCTCCTCCAACTTCGGTTAGACATCTTCGCACTACATTAGGACACACTAGATACTAAAGAAAGTTTATTAAGGGTTACACACAGATAAAAACACCTATGGAGAAGTTATTGAAGAAGGATAGTAAGTTTCAATGGACAGAGGAATGCCAACAGAGATTAGACACATTAAAGCAGAAAATGATCACTGTGCCTATTTTGGTTTTTCCAGATTGGAGTAAGGAATTCCATGTTCAGGTTGATGCTTCATCCATTGCATTAGGAGCAGTTTTAGCACAACTAGGTGCAGGAGATATTGACCACCCTATAGAATTTGGTAGCAGAAATATTTCTACATTTGAAATGAATTATACTTCCACTGAAAGAGAAGTCTTAACTATGGTATATGTGTTGCAGAAGTTTAGACACTACTTGTTGGGAGGAATTTTAATATGTTTACTGATCATTCTGCATTGAAGTACTTAGGAATTTTTTTTAGTGTTGGGGGGAAGAATATGAAGATGGCTATTATTATTCCAGGAGTATGACTTTGAGATTGTCGTCAAGCCAGGAAGAATGAATAAGGGACCTGACCACTTATCCAGGTTAGAACAGGGAGAGGAACCTACCAGTTTGGATGATACACTACCAGATGCACAGTTGTTGGCCATCAGGAAATTTGATGATCACTTCACCGAGATAGTCCAGTTCCTGTCCATAGGAATGGCACCTCACGAGTATACAATTATTTAGAAGAAACAGTTGGTAGTCTGCATTGTATATTTTCAACTTATAGCTGGAGAGTTATATAAGATGGGACCAAATGAGATATTAAGAAGATGTGTTATGGAGTCGGAAAGACCATTGATTCTTGCAGAAGCACATGAAGGCATCGCGGAAGGAAATTATGCAGGGAAAGAAATAGTGCAGAAGGTTCTCAGATATGGCCTATAGTGGCCCACTTTAGATAAAGATACTAAGGAATACTACAGAGGATGTGATGTATGTCAAATAGTAGGGAAGCCTTCTAGAAGGGATGAGATTTCTTTAGCACCTAAGTTAACTTTACATGCATTTGAAAAATGGTCTATTGACTTTGTGGGACCTATCAACCCACAGAGAAAGTACACAGGAGCTCGATATATCATCACTACTATAGATTATTTGACTAGATGGGTAGAAGCAAGAGCAGTTAAAGACTACGCGGTTCATAAGCTACGCGACTCACTCATAAGCTACGCGGTTCATCTTTGACGATAGCATAACTAGATTTGGATAACTGAAGATGATTATGAGTGATCAAGGAACACACTTCATTAACAAAACTATTGAAGCCTTGACTCAAGAGTTTGAAGTTCACCATCAGAAGAGCACACCATATCACCCACACACGAATGGTACAGTCGAAGCTTTCAATAATATTTTGGAGACAACGTTGACTAAGATTGCAGTGTTAACATAGATGATTGGGATTTGAGAATTCCAATAGTGTTATTGGCTTATCGAACTACTTGCAAAAATTTAACAACGCAAAATCCCTTCAAGTTAGTTTATGGCCTGGAAGCAGTGGTACCTATGGAATATTTGGTTCCTAGTTTACGAATTGCATCATTTATAGGTATGGATGACACCAACGATGTTCAAGACAGGCTTGCACAATTGATGGAACTAGAGGAAGACATGTTCATTGCAAGATGTCATCAACAGGTACAAAAAGAACGAGAAAAGGATTACCATGATAGACATATCAATAAGAAATCATTTAAACAAGGAGATTTGGTACTTTTGTATGACAACAAGTTCATGAAGCATCCAGAAAAGGGACACATTGGCTTGGGCCATTCGAGGTTGTCTATGTTACAGAAGATGGAGACGTGTAGTTGAAGACTCTTAATGGGGAATGGAAGGATGGTTTAGTAAATGGGAGCCAGTTGAATATGTATTATGACAATCAGCTACCTCACAACTCTCATTAAAAGAAAAGGAAGAAGATTCTAGGTACCAGGTGCAGCTGAAATTGGGTACCAGACATAGAAAATATAGTCTACAAAAGATAGGGAGGGATAGAGAAAAAAGCACAGGCTGCTCCATGCATTCCACAGTCGAAGTAATATAGAAGGCTCAACCCTGCAGTGACTCGAGACGAGTCACATGTGAGTGTTGGGGGCCTATTGGCCCTTTGTCATTTATTAAGGAAGAAAGCGAAGATTAAGGAAGAAGAAAGAAAAAGTATGAAGTGCGTGGAAGGAACACAAACTGAGGAAGGGTCGAAGTGGTTAAAGAAGCATAAAAGAATGAACGAAGTAAAGGAAATCAAGTCATTGAAAGATAAGATCAAGGAAGACAAAAAAATAAAAGAATATAGATCATGGACAAGTCAGCAAGCGGAAGAAGACATTAATGGGTGCTTTGGAGCACCTCACGGAGAAGAAGGAAGAACAGGTCGGTGAAGTCCTTAAAATGAGGGTTATGTGGACCTAGGGTTTTGGCACCTGGGCTTCGGTCCATGGTTTTCTAAGAGTCATGGCATGTATAAATAGAGGTCTAGAAGAGTTGAGATGGGAGGTAGTAGTGGTTTTGATATGTAGAAGTGTTATGTTTCAGGGCATTCTTGTATTTTGGGTCTTCAGCTGGGTGCGAAGATCGACTCTGCAGCTCAGTGCGTAGGGATAGGAAATAAAGATGTAGAGAGAGAAGGATCTGTAGCTAAGTGCATATATAGAACTATATATCTTCATTTATTCTAGCAATAAACACAGTTATGTCGACGTATCCCTAGGGAGAGGGTGAACCACGTAAAATATTGTTGTTCCATGTGGTTGATGTGTTGTTGTTTACTACCTTTTATATTGTTATTTCACTGTTATTTTTTCTGTTGAAGATAAGAAGATATAACATACTTCATGAAGTTAAGCATAATACTATTAAGAATCTCTGATCTATTTTGCGTTATTGTTTTAGAATCATCTTGCATTTCCTCTAGTTGTAGACACCTGTGTCTTGCAACCCCCCTATTTCTACTTTGGGTGAGACTTCATTTGCTTCATAGGTGTTGTCGTAAGGGCCAGTAATCAGGGTTTCTTGGTGCATTGTTATACTTGAACCCTGTGTCTACCCTTGTGCCAAAAACAATCCACCCCCACCTACTCACCCTCTTCTAGTTGATTCCATTGAAGATTAACCTAAATTAGCACCATAACTTCCTGGATGGGTTTTGAGAAGTGGTTGGTGATCTTGCTAATGATCCTTCAGATCAACATCATACACATTCATATTTCTAGTGAGCCTTATCTCTTTTGGCTCAATTTTTAGAGACTCATAATCCAAAAACATTTGTAGAATCTTTTGGTGATCCAAATTGGAACACAACAATGAATGGACAATATCATTCCTTAATGGTGAATGATATTGAGGATCTTGTACCTCTTCTAAATTGAAGAAAACTTGTTAGATGTAAATGGGTGTATAGAACTAAGTATGCAATAGATGGATGTGTTGAAATAAATAAGGTCCAATTAGTTTTCAATGTATTTCACGAGGTAGAAGGAATTGAATATACTAGAACCTTTTCCACTATAACCAAAACAAATTCCATATTCCTTTTTCTAGACCTTGAAACTTCATATAAATGAGAGATCCATCAAATGGATTTCAAATATGACTTCTTGCATGGAGATTCAAAAGAATAAATTTAAATTAAAAAAAACCATGGGTTTACAATGACTTTGATCTTGTTTTCCACCTTAATAAATCTCTTTATGGCCCTAAGAAATCCCCTCTATCTTGGTATGCTAAAATGGGTAGATTTCTTCTCGACATAAGATTCTCTAGATTTAATTCTAACCCCAATGTCCATACCATGAAATTAGGATACCATATCATACTTCTTGGTCTCTATGTTGATGAACTTATACTCACTAGTAATGACCCCAAAAATTTAACCCATGTGAAATCTAGTCTTAAGAATAAATTTGAATGAATAACTTATGGCATTTACACTATTTTCTTCACCTCCAAGTCTTGCAAACAATGGAAGGAATTTCCATTTCCCAATTTAACTGTGAATGTGAGCTTATTCCCCAATTTCACATGGAATAATTTAAACCAACTCCATTTCCCATCTAGTCTAAAGTCAAACTTGTTTCCACCTGTACCATAGCTGAAGTAGATGCAACTTTGTATCATCAATTATTTTGGTAGCCTTTTGTATTTGACTCATAAGCCATGCTAATTTTTCCTTCATTGTTGGTATTGTAGCCCAGTATATGAAAACACCCCATGAGAGACATTATAAAGCATTAAAGAGGATACTTCAATATATCCTATGTATATTTTAGTTTTGGAAACATTATAGTTTAGGGTTGATTCTTTTGTTTGTTGGTTTCATTAAGTCCAATTGGGTTAGTGATATTGATGATAAAAATCCTACTATAAGTTATGTTTTCAATCTTGGTTATGGACCTATCACTTGGGATTGTAGGAAATAATGTGCCCTTTCTCTTTCTTCAATATAAATAGATATTCAACAATAGTTACTTCAAGTCAAGAAATATTGTGTATTTGACAGATACTTTTAGAGTTTGGATTCTAATATTTGATTATATTTTGGTGCAATAATTAGAGTTCCATTCAACTTGCTAAATATCATTGCAACATTAGTCTAGCAAGAATAATGAGATACACATACACTTGATTAGAAAAATTCTTCGGGATTGAATTCTTGAAGTGCTCTATTGTCGTACAAATGATCAAGTTGCATACATTTTCACACGCACTTATAGAAGTGAAGTTTTCCAAGATTTGATATATGTTAGGAGTTCAGAAAGTTTCACTAACAAGAGAGAGGCTCTAATACACCATTCCTACTCCTATTGTGTCATATTTGTAAATCCTTCAATCCTATCCATAGTTGTTATTAAGGGAGGATGTTAGGATATTTAGACACATAGGAGTTTGTTAATATAAACTTGGTCTAGTGTGTCTTTAGTTAAAGTGTGCCTCTTTAGTGTGTCTTTGTAAATATATAATCTGATGGTCTCAATTATATTCTATACATAAATTAATTTGATAATTCACCTTCTCCTTGATATTAATTCCACTTGATCAATGGATTAACACCCATTGTGTCCATGATATCTATTTAAACAACATGTAGGGTAATTTTTTGATGATTTATTGTGAGATATTCTTATGTAAATTATTTTCTTTTGTAGTAATATATTGTCGGAAGTGGTCACGTTGGGTGGGGCCATGGTATATTTCCATATTTGAGGGATTTGACCACTTATAAACTAGTGTATTGATATTTGATCTATTTGTGTGAGTGGTTTCCTTGAGGTGTTTGACCTGTGTGGATATGTCTTTTTTATCAAACAAGTTAATGGGTCATAGAGTGGGGGGATATGCCATTATATGGTAAGTTGGTTATGGAGGGAAAACCATTGTGTCAAAAATACATACTTGGGTGAGAATTGTTTATGAAAGCATCAATTCTTGACACGATTAAATAAGATGTAGTAGGTAGAAATGAATTAACATTTAAATGTTGCATAGGTCACCCCCAAACAAGTCAGGTCATATTAACAACCAAATCCATTGCAAAAGGGAAGAATGTATCACATCCTTCATTTCTGACCAAATTAGGATATGATTTGTTTGGGGTTTAAGTCATTTAGGTAGGATATAGTAAATTCAATCAATGATCAGGATAATGCACACTTCAAGTGGCACCAATCCTGGTAAAAGAAAGTCTTTATGATACAAAATATGTTATAGAAAGATCACATTTGTAGCTAATAATATTGTAGAGATACTAAGATTTCATATCCAAACTTGCACTAGCTAAAGTAAGTGTTTTCAAATATTAAACTCCTATGGTTTGGGTTATGAGCCGCAATAGAGCATGTACCCCAAGAAGAATATCTAACTGATAGAAATAGTTACAAATAGATAAATAATTAACTACCTAAGAGAGGATAGAGAACCTACTTGAATTCCAACATTCGAAGAAGACTTGTTTCTTGAATCCAAACTTGATTCCTCCACTCCAACACTTTCCTCGTCAATCTGCACTCACAAAGAGACAATGTTATGATAGAGGTAGTTACAATAACCAATTCTAAACTATTTTTAATATTTATGATCAAGATGATAGTTCTAAGATAATCCAATGCATACAAAGATTACATCAATGAATCAATGACATGAAATTGGGACAAGAAGGAGATTTCACGTTAAAACTTAACAACTAATGATGTATATAGATATCACCTAATTTTGTTGCAGCATTGTCTTAGAATCAACATCTGGATTCCTCCTCCAAGGCCACTAAAGAAGCCTCGCACCTTCTAAATACTCGCTCTAAACAATTCAAGGAAAGATAATGAGTCTCTTCCTGATTTGGATAAGTGAATGAGAATTCTAGAAATAAGGGTTTCTAGAAACATAGGGAGAAGTCTTTAAAACTCGGGAAGGGTTTTACAAACTCAAAAACATTTTCCTAGAATAATGACACTTCTAGGATTTATTTCTCTCCTCTACCTCATGGAATCAATTGATACTCCAAGAAATTAGTTGGATTAGTTATAGAAAGGAAATAGGATGTCACGAACTACAGAAACCCTTGAAACCCACCCAAAAATTCATAGTTTTTTATATTTTTTGTGCCAAAAAAGTGCATACGTTAGCTGTTGAAGGGAAAGGTTCATACACAAAGTTTCATATGCTTGTTTTCATAGCATAGGGAACACATGACTAGAGACATGGGGTTTTTAAAGTTTTTGAGGAGGAATTGAAGGGGATTTTGGTATTTAAGTAGGGAAGGGATATAATAATCAGGACATCAAGTGCATCCTTGCAATGGGGTGGTAAAATATGTTGTAATAGTAAGACCAAAAAATAAAATGATAATATCATTAAGGAATACACAATGAGTAGTCATGACTAGTGGTTTGCAAAGAATCTACAAGAGGATGACCCATTGGTCTAGTTCTGTGATCTGTGTACTAGTAGCATCATATACAATAAAAAATTGGAGAAGCAAAAGAATGCCTCATAAAATATATGTGATTAGGGAAATAATAGAAAGACAAGGGTGTAAAATAACAAATCAAAGGGACAAAATTCTCCTATTCCAAAACCAAAAGAGCTTGTCTGTTGGATTATTGAGAGGGGGGGTGAATCAGTAATAGCATAATTATAATCCGTTTTCTTCAAATGGTATATCAATGTAGAATTATTATCCAATAATGAGAATTAAGAAATAAACAATCACACACATACACATTACACCAGTGTTTTACGTGGAAACCCAAATCGGGAAAAAACCACAGAATTTTTTTTCTTATATTTCATGAAGAATTACATTCATTGGAAGAACCAACTTCCTTTATTTTTGAGCTGCAACTGGAAGGAGGCTCTAACCCCCTAGTTTCTCAGGATATAACCTGAGGGAAGCTCCAACTCCCCAATTCTCTGGCTACAACCAGAAGGAGGCTACAACCCCCAATGTTCTTTGGCGACAATTGGAAGGTGGCTACAACCACCTGTCCTTGCCCCATCCTGCCACCCTAAAGTATATGTAGAATGATGGAACCACTGTCACACTATCACTGTGAGATATACCGCTGTAAACTTGTACCAATAAATCTGAACCATGCATCAACCTGTAATCAACCTGTACCATAAACAAGTGCATCCAACCATGTACCAAGTATGTAACAATAATGTTTCAACTACCCATCAAATATGACTCATCAATATGTACCAACATCATCAACTATAAACCTCATGTATGTGCACCAACACATCAACTACTTGTCTCAACAATGTACTCAACATGTACCACAACCAAAATCCCTCATCAATTTCATTATCCAAATCTGACTTGTAGCTCTATAATAGACCTAGTGTATATGATCACATTCCTACAAACCTTCCTTAACTTTAAAAACAAGAGACTAGCCTTTTCATCAAACTTTTCTTTAGTCTCACATGCCTAGTTTTGGATTAGTCAACAACCCTAACTTGAAGTAATCATAAATTTGAACCTGTAATGTATACATATATGAAACTGATACACAATGTTCGTCAGTGTGTTTTATGAAATTCCTCCAAGTGTCACTACTTGGAACCTCTCAGAAAAGGAGTTTTAGAAAAAATGGCATACCTTGTTGAATTTTGGATTATTCTAGAGAGTGACCTTATAGAGCGTGCCCCACACAAAATGTTTGATGAAATGATTTGAACCTATTAAAAAGAATACTAAAGACTGTACCCTAACCAAAACATTTTGTATCACTAAATATGGATCTCTTATGAAGAAGTTATGACGTTTTTACTTGAAACACCTGATTTTGACTACTTTCAGGACTGGCCACAAACCCTATTTTCCACGGAGTGTAACTCCCAAAATACAATGAGCCACAAGATGATTTTTTTTTCAAAGATACTTGGATATGTTTTCTCACTTTCATAGAAATTTCCTAGTCTGAATCATTATAGAAACAAATTTATAGTGAAAATGGTGAGATGACCTGTAAATAACATACCTTAGAAAGCACCATCAAAAGAATTTATCCTTCCTTGCATTTCGACCTTCTTTTCTTCACATTCACTCAGAATTCTGGTTTAGATATCCTTGGTTACCTCAGACACATATAGATATTCAATATTCTCAAGTGTAATTCAAATGAGAGAGCCTTGCCTCTTATTTATACTCCCCAAGTAGCTTCCTTAAAAACATCTTCTAGGTCACTTGGCCCACTTTCCTTATTTTAGGGTTGGGTCCACTTCTAATTTATCCAATAAATTTATTATTGAAATAATTTATTTTGTATTCACTTTGAATTATAATACACTCATCACTTCACTTTATTATTTACCTTTTAAAAT
>ML803688.1:70257-90570 GCA_009831015.1 Picea engelmannii
CATAAGGGGACCACTTTGGAGTTCATCCATATTTACTTCTTATCAACCATGAAAAAAAAATAATGAGTCATATTTACATCAAACAATATTGGGTCCATTACCCAAGCCTTTTTTCTATGGGGATTTCTTCAAGGGTTGACATCAATGACAACCAACCTTAATCAACAATCTCCCCCTTTGGCATTCATGGCAACAATCTGATGCAATACTAAAATCATATCACTCATGTTCCCCCTGGAACCATGTCTTTGTCCTCTGCATCTGATAAATATGTTCCCCCTGGAACCATGCCTCTGCCCTCTACATCTGATAAATCTCTCCCCCTTTGTCATCAGTAGCAAAGGTATCTTTCCATCCAGGGTTGCTCCCCTTGATAGAGTTTCCTCTTATGGTGCTTCCTCATGTACATCTAAGACATATAAGATAAGCATTCAAAAAGAATTCAAAAAACATTCATTTTTGGAGTAGGAATAACTCCAAGTCTTTGGCGAAGATATTCAAAGGCTTCCCGTGGAAGTGATTTTGTAAAGATGTCTACCACTTGTTCTTTTGTGCCCACATACTCAACTCTGATGTTATTTTCTGCAACCTGTTCCCGTAGAAAGTGATACTTGATTGGAATGTTCTTCGTATTGGAGTGCATCACTGGGTTTTTTGAGATATTGATGGCACATGTATTATCACAATATATTGGAATGGGCTCATCATACTCAACCTGTATATCTATCAAAGTTTGTTTCATCCAAAGAACCTGTGTACAACATGTTGTTGTTGCAATATACTCTGCCTCAGTTGTATATAGAGATACCAATGATTATTTCTTACTTAGCCATGATACAAAACACTCACCTAAGTAGAACATTGCTCCATTGGTGCTTCATTGGTCATCAATAAAACCTGCCCAATCTACATCTATGTAGGCAATAAGTGATAGATATTTTCCTTTTGGATACAATAATCCAAACTATTTTGTTCCTTTGAGATATCTGAAGATCCTCTTTACTGCTAATACATGTGATTCCTTTGGTGTTGCTCGAAATCATGCCACTTTTCCAACTACCTGCATTACATATGGTTTGGATACTATCACATATAGTACGCTGCCAATCATTGACCTATATTTCTCTGATCTGTAGACTTTGAATCATCATCTTTGCTCAACTTACAACTGGTTTGCATGGGAGTGATAACTGGTTTGCAATCTTCCATTCCGAACCTCTTTAGCATTTCTCTTATATACTTAGTTTGAGAAATAAAAATTCCTTGGTTGCTTTGACGCATCTGAAGTCCCAGAAAGAAGGATAGTTCTCCAAGTAACGACATTTCAAATTCATTATGCATGTCTTTTGTAAATTTTTGGCTTAACCTGTCATCATCACTACCAAAAATAATATCATCAACATAAACTTCAATTAATAAAATATTAAATTGACTTACCTTGTGTTGGAGCCACCTTTTTTTTTCTAGCCCATCTCGAATTTCATGTCTTAATGCTCGAAATCGAAACATGGTTTTAGTATTTTCCATCCGTGGTTTCAAAATCTCTGAAGTCTTACCACGCAAGCAGTGATAATTATTGTACTCTCGAGGCGATTTCTACTTTTCGTCAAAAACTTTCCCCCTTCGTTCTACCTTGGGATTTCATATGTTGGATGCTATAGATCACTTAGTTCACAAGTCCTGAGAAACGAAACGGTGAAATCTCTTTAAATTTTTACCCAGGGCAGTAACAGGAGTAAAATTTTCCTAAATCACGATTAAACATCATCGGGTTTTCATGCCTCGGCGTTCACTAAATCAAAAAGTCTTATTGTCGTAACCCCAATAGCCGAAACCACAAAGTCATTATTTTAGTAACCCGTGTCAAGGTTAAAGGTAAAAGCTAAGCCATGGTTAAGTTCCATTGGCAATTCGCCACTCAGCGTGTTCTCTTTTAAAAAGCTACACTGTCTAAGCCCCGAGTCGCAAAGTCGTGATAAAAATATGAACATAATTAATTAAACACTTAATCCAATTTTATCCTCCCTTTTAATTAAAACGTATCATCGCGATCTCGTGGTTTCGTGACTCGGCATGTAAACTTCCCAGAAGTTATACCTTCGAAGCTTCGAGTCGTGATATGGAAATATAAATAATTACGTAATTAATTAAGCACCTAATCACAATTACATTTTTATTAACCAAAGTCAATCATATCAATTTCGGGTGTTAGAGGTTCAAAGGGTTAAAGCAAAAATTCTTGATACAACGAGTACCGAAAGATTAATTAACTTTGGTAAAACCAGATTAATTAAGCTAAATAAGTGTCTTCTGTGTTTTGATGCTTGCACAGTTTATGAGGCAATCTTAATTATTCCTTACGTCAACTGACATTTCGAACTGCCAAAATTTATGGCATTAATTAGAAATAAAGTGAATCGACAAACAAAGATTGGGTTTTTATTGCTAAATTTATTTCTAAACATGATTTGATCGATCTGTTCTTAAAAGGTATCGATTTTTCAAATATATAGAGTTGTTATTCGTTATAACAAATTCATTTCTATATTATGTAGAGCACACTTTCTCATCGAGCTAACTTTTGTATGTATACATATTTTTATTGCAGAAGAGCTAAAGCAGGATCTCCCGTCATGGCCCCGTGAAAAGCATCTAAAGCCAGCGTTGAGGTTTCAAGACAAGGTTCGGACAACGTCGCTGATACTTCACCTCGAGGTGTCAACTTTGTCCCAAACTGGTCGTTCGTTTCTAATGTTCTGTAGGCCGAATTAGTGGATTATTCTGATGATTCTAGCGACAATGAAAAAGACGACATAACCACTAAATATAAGATCGTCTTTCAATTGGGAATGCATAAAGTAGCGTCCAGGCCACGACTACTCCCCTACTATGATATGGTCCGATGGCCATTAGACCATGTGGACATACCAACCAAAACCACCATCAATGAGCAGAAGGTCACCATCAGGACTTTCAGACTTGAACATCTGCAAGCTATGTACAAGTTGCCCACAACGTCCGACCTTACATATGATGTGGAATTCTTGGAAAATTTCAAACAGAAGGAATGTGTGCAGTATGAAAAGACTATGTCTATATTAATAAGAGATTGGGTTTCACACCCTGCGAAGTTCAGGGCAGACACTAATGGTATATATTCAATAGCTTCCTTGGAACCACAGTTCAAGTATGTAGCTATGATGACATGCAGATTATACGAAAGAGAGGACACCTCACATTTCTTTATTCAATGGGTGCCACTAATACATCAAGTCACTGAAGGTTGTTCCTTCGACAAGGAGAAAATGTTGTCTGATAGCTTGACCAGTCGGGTTACAGAGTATCGGGTGCAGAAAGAGAGCGAAAAGTTTTCTTCATTTTTTATGTCCGCATACATTATGGATGTCGTGTGTTTTATAACACCATTTCCCTTAATGAGCTGGAGTTGGAATCTAGCATAGGATGAGCCCATCCACGTCTATCATTCGAAATAGTGGTAAAACAAAGCGACAGATTTCGTATATGAAATCTTCAACTGGGTGATGGTATCACTGCATATCACTATTTTCGGCCACCCGCCACCCAAGATCTCAGATAGTATAATGACAAATTTGAGAAGCATAGTTGACTGGTATGTAGAAGCTGAATTCTCATATCTCAGAGTTTTTGGGGCTTCTGTTCCCCCCCATGCATTGCCATTATTCATCCCCGACAAGCTGGCTTGTCGTGAGGTTGATAGACAAACAATAATCGGTGGTATAAGCAAGGATCTTAAGGGATACTCAAAAAAGGTATGGCCACCTTTTCCTGTTCATTTAAATTCATATTCTTTGTTAGATTTCGGGCATGCTAAAGTTGAGGAAGCAGCCCTGGAAGACCTAAAATTGGTCCTTATTGAATTCAAGAAGCACGATCCACAAAGGGTCATGAGTAATCATTTAGCCAGTTGCAGACTCAAGAGATTTGAACACAAAAATTCACCCTCGGATGACATTTTCCAAGGCACAAGATCTTATGCCGAGATTTTAGCTCGGATACAAACCTTGGCACCTAAAGAGAGGGCCGATGTTTTGAAATTCCAAGAACATCGACGCAGTTGTCTTCCCGTAGTATTACAGGGTGAGAATCCAAGTACAGCGGAGGTGAGACAAAAAGATGCCGAAGGCTCCGAGGATGCGACTCCCGGTCAAGAAAAACACCAATATGGGGGAGAGAAAACTAAGATTCCAAAAGCAGAGATAAAGACTCACGACCCGCTGAAGAAGAAAACTTCAGTTACTACTCCGGGACAATCAACGAAGCAAATCGGAGATCCTATCGCATTAGTTATTCCCTTGCAGTCAATTCATGGAAATATTGATGTAGGGTGGATCTTAAATGAAGAATTGAGGCCTATAAGGGTGGAAGAGCTCCCTCCAAATGAGTTCTTCTTTGATAATAAGAGAAAGGCAGTGGTAAAGAGAGAATTCTATCAAGAAGGGGAATCGATAGCCAAGAAATACAAATTTATGACTGATGGGAAGGACAAGAAAAATGAATAGTTCACAACGGAAATAGCTGGGACATTAGGGGCATATGCCACAGTGAACCAATTTTCAGTCAGGGTTTTGAAAAACTAGATGAAATGAAAAAATCACCTCATCAAAACCCTAGAAGACAGACTAGCCACAACAGCAGAGGTTACCAAAGACCAGGCGAGTGTAGGAATAGAGCAAGCAAGGTTGGCTGATAAAAGTGAGATAGAGCTGCTCAAGACTAAGCTCTAACAAACATAGCTGGTGGTTCAGAATGGTCAGATGCAAGCGGGCCAACAAATAGATTTGATCGAACAGCTACAGGTTAGAGTGGAAATCACCGAAACTAAAGTGATAAATATCGGGATGTTCCAGTCCCAGGCGATGGAGATTCAGAGCAGAGTTTTTGCGGCCCAGTGAAATTTACTCACCAAGGTAGAGGTGATTCGGGACAACTGCTTGCTGGTTAATCAAGTTTTGGAAAATTTATCTCAAGAGAAAGAGAAGTTGGAGCAACACGGGTCACCTTTCAAGAGGCTATGATAGCTACAAACAACAGGGAATCGAGAAGTACTCCCAGGTTTACCATTTCAGAGAAGACCAGAGGAAATATTCTATTAAAATAATGGGAACATAGCATCTCGGAAGGTAAGCTGCAAGCGAAGAGGGTAACAAAATATTTAAAAGAGGCTTTAAGTTCTATAGATGGTAATTTGCTAGGCATTGATAGTGGAGGTAATGCTGAGGCATTGATTCAAATGAATATGGAAAAAATCTCACTTGATTTAAATGAAAAAAAAGAAAGAGATTCGGTCGAGATCTCACAAGTGACTATGGCAGACATAGTCCAAATAGATAAATGTATGATTAAACCAAGTGTGCAATTGTGTGCTATCGACATCATAGACAGACATATGGAAAACAGGTTGCCGCAATTAGCCCGAGATTGTTACTCTTTTGAAGCCAATTGTCAAGAAGAATCGTCAAGGCTGATATCTCGGCTAGTTGAAAGATGTGTCACCTGTATCGAGAACACACGAGGACAAGCTTCTGGTATCAAATAAAGACAGAGAAGAAGAAATGGAGCAATTGATCTCCTCCCTATCATAACTAAAAATTTTGCAACGATTGAGATTCCATCTTATTGTAAAACTGTATAAATATACCATACAAAGAAAGAAAAGAGGCTGGACCTTTTTGTGTCGATTGTAACAGAGGTTTTACATTTTGAGAGTTGATATAAAGCAAATCCGAAGATTCTCAATTCCGTCATGACTGTGTTATGAGTTTGTTTTCTTGTATCTCATATTTTGTTTCATTTCATATTCGTATCTGATGAATGCTTCGCTATAATTTAGTGCAACCTCTACTATAGTGAATGAATTTTGGTTTTCTATATTGTTTACTATTTTCCCTCTGTACCAGCTATCAGCAGGTATAAGACCAGTCAACACTTTCAGAATTCTATATATATTTTATGCTTCATCGGGTTATTTCTTTACATTTTTCTTCTTCTGTTTATATGTGAGATTCTCCCTTGATCAGAGCCTTATTCGATAGACAGCTAAATGTTTTCTCCCACCTCATACATTTTATTAAAATATAACTCAGTTACGGGAAAGAACCTTTGATTTGCATTCCTTTTTCATTCCTGAAACCGTAAACTCTCTTTCATATGACCGAATTGAGACAACACCCAAACTCCCCTTGAGGTTTTCTTATTTTACTGTTCCTCCATGACTGTCCCTATACCAACACAGCCCATTATCAAACCTGGATTATCAAATCAAACACACATTGCCTTAAACCTTTTCGATACTATTCTTAAAACAACCACTACCTGGGTTGAACTCAAATGTTCATGGGCAACGATTGAACAGGATATAAACATCCAGGAATAGTTGGAAGCTAGACAATGCCAACACAGAAATCATCCCTAGTTTCCCTTGCCGAAGGTTGACATTTCTCCCTTCTCTACCCTTTATCCAATTTCAGATGCCTAGACACTGTACTTCTAAGCCTTAAGTACAGACTCTGGAACAACATCTTATTGGCACTGTTGCCGGGGACCGAAGTTACGAAATCTTTTTACCTGGGAAAACGACATTTTTTTCGTTGAAAGTGTTACCCTTTGATAGTGAACAAAGAGTACACACCTTTTTAAGGATTTCAAATCTTTTACTTGGCAACTCCACAAATAATAAATTGGCATCCGGTCGAAGGAATACTAGACAAAACCCGGATGGTAAGAAGATTACACCCGTTACCGATACCAAGAATATTCTAAAGGCAAGAGTCTCTCTTAAGCCAACCGCTGCAGTCTATAAGCTTAAACACCCACAACTAAAGACTAAGAGTTCCTCTTAACCTTCAACTTCATGCAGTCCTCTCTTTGATACTAAAGATCTAACGTCAAACTGCTCCGAAGTTAGGATCGAGATTCATCCAACAATCCCCTTAGTACACAATGGAAAGGTCCCTTTTGAAAGTTCATCGGCAGTTGACATACTATCTTTCGTTCAGTTAAATTTCCCGACCTCACCTAATTATGAAGAGTCTGTTACACATTCGGTTTCCACACCCGTCGATTCTCCTGATTTCATCTCTTGCAAATATGAGGAACCAAGTCCTCGCGTTCCTTATCATTCATCATCGCATTTTCCTCTTCACGAAGAAAATAAAGATTCACTTTTAATTTTATGAAACCCCCTTTATGACTTTCCACTAATAACGATGGTAGCCGCCAGAGGAGGAGGTGGAGGGGTTATCGGAAGAGGAGGGGGAGGAGCTCCTATAGGAGGAGATGGAGGCCAAGGGCCTGCCCCCCCTCCCAAAGTGTTTGTGAAAGTTGCAACAAGATGCACTCCCTTGGTATTTCCCATTCCTCTGCATGACCTTCCTGAAAATTATTAAAAAAAATTGCCAAAATTCACTGGGGAAGGAGATCTGACTGCAGCCGAACACATTAATTTCTTCGATCAATTCACAAACATCCTAGGTATTGAACATGAGGATGTGTATTTGAGGCTTCTTGTCTAAACCTTTGAAGGCCAAATCTGAACTTGGTTTCAGAGTCTACCTGCAGCATCTATCTTGTCTTATGATGCCTTGGAAGATGCTTTCCTTAGACAATGGGGCGAAAGAAAGGACCACCTATATTATTTAACCGAATTTGGGTCTTTAAGAAAAAAGAATTCAGAAATAGTTATGGAGTTTATTCAAAGATTCAACAAGTTGTATAACAAAATCCTAGCCGAGGTTAAACCATCCCAACCCGCGGCCAAAGTAACTTTCGCAGGGGCCTTCGAATCAAATTTTGCACTCCTTTTGCGAGAAAGAATGGGAGCCACTCTAAACCGAATGCAGGATGACGCTGTAGAAATTGAGTCGAATATGATGGCTTTTGGTAAGCTTAAAGCTAAATTAGAAATGGGAAATCGAGAAACTAAACCCTTTAGAGAACAAGCAGGTCCATCAGTGTCTAATAGATCCGCAGATGACAAAGTAGACGATATGGCCAGGGTGATTAAAGAACTGTCTAATAAAATATCCAGAATGGAGCTAGAATAGGCCAAAGCTGATTCTTTCACCAAAAAGGATTTCAAGAGGAACCCTAACCCCCCAAACCAACAAAGACAGATAAAAAACGAAGACCAAAAAATACAAGCTCCCTTAAAGAGTGAAAATTTTATAGGAGTGAACGATCTCCAAGATTTCAAAGGTTTGGATAATGATGTCACGAGCTTCGGTGATGACTACACACAACCATATCTGACTAGAGAAGATTATGAAAAATCTCTAAACACTCAACAACTGTCGGTTAAGGGTGAAGAAAGTGATCATACTGACCTTTGTGGCTCTCAACAAGAAACTGAAATGATAATGGCCGAGATCCAACCTAAGTACAACTTGAGATCTAAGAGTAAGCCCATTTCAACTACTCAACCTAAGAAAATCCTCCCAAGAGGTCAAAATTATGATCCTACTTCGGAAGAGACCCTATTACCTAATAGCAAAGTGAGAGTGGTAAGCACACAAGAGTCCGAAGTGGGAAAAGTTGAAACCCAAGCACAAGGAACCGAAACAGCTAATAAAATTACGCCTTCAACCAAGACCATGAGTAATAAAGCGGTCCAGATGAATAAGTCGGAAAGGAAGGATTCAGAAGTCCCAACTAAAGAAATAGACAAGGTGAGCAGAGTTTTCATTTTTGAAAACGAGATAAATAAAATTAAGATACCAATCCCTCTGGTAGAATTGGCAAAAAACCCCATTTATCGGAAGCAGATTACTAAAGTGATGGGTGTCTCAGAGCTAGAAAGCTAGTCTGACGTTTTAACCCTTGAAGATGAAAAACCTAACATCACTTTTGATCCACATTTTGAAGGGGCCAAAGATACTATTGATCCCTTTTATATCACTTTAAATGTATACGATCAATTTCTACATAATTGCATGTTAGACTCGGAAGCTTCCCATAACGTTATGCCTAAAATTATTATGGACAAATTGGGTCTCTAGATCACTAGACCTTATAGAGATATTTACTATTTTGACTCGAGAAGGGTTAAGTGTATGGGAATGATTAAGGATTTGGTAGTTACCCTGGCATAGGTCCTGGTTAAGAGTATCTTGATGGATGTGGTTATTGCTGATATTCCCCCTAAGTATGGCTTACTGTTGTCTAGGTCATGGGGAGCCAAGCTGGGGGGTTCTCTTCAACTAGATATGACGTTCGCCACAATTCCTGTGTTTGGTGGGAAATTCACTCGGTTGTACAGAGAAAAGAGGTTAGCATATACAGTAAGCGACCCTCAAAACCTGAACAATTTCCCTATTTACATCACGGATCAAGATTTAGGAAATTGTATCTTATCTTTTGATGACGATTTAGATGGTTGTCTAGAGGAAAACGATATAGAGCAGGAAGAGTCAGGTTACATGATAGAGGATTTGTGTAGCACCGGTGTCTGGAAAATGTTTTTTTATGGTGCCTCATCTTGTGAAGGGGCTGGTGCAGGAGTGCTTTTAGTGGCTCCCGAAGGAAAGTTCGTTGTTCCTTTTTCTTACAGACTGCAATGAGATATAGATTATACTAACAATGCATGTGAATACAAAGCATTGGTATTAGGAATAGAGGCTGCCAAGAAGATAAAAATAAATAACTTAGAGGTATACAGAGATGCAGAGTTAATAGTTAAACAAATAAATTGACATTACCAAGCCAAGCATCCCAGATTAAGATCATATAGGAATTGTTCCTGGGATCTAATGGAAAACTTTTTCTCGTCCGCAAATGTCCACTTAATCCCATGCATAGAGAACTTACATGTTGATGCATTAGCTAAAGAAACTTCAACCTTCACTCCTCCCATGGCTTTTAAATTGAAGTATCACATAGAGATCAGACACAGACCATCTATACCAGATAACATCCAACACTGGCAGGTTTTTGAGGATGATGAGCAAATTAAGAAGTTTCTTGAAGCAATAGGTGATTTTTCCGAAACCCACGCAGATCAAGAAAACCAGAATGACAATATATGGATCATGCAAGAAGGGGAAGACCCTTAAATCCTTCAAGACAAAATCAAAAATCATCACATGTTGGTCCTTAAAAACAACCAGATTTTGAAAGGATTGATCCCTCTGGAAAGACTTTTTGATCAAAATGACATACCTATGAAATCCGCCTTACAACCCCAACCAGAAGAAGTGGAGGACTATGATATAGGAACTAAAGAAGAATCCTAGATGGTAAAAATATCCAAATTCCTCCCTCGTGAAATAAAAAGTAAGTATAAAGACTTACTCAGACAATATAAGGATAATTTCACCTAGCCTTATGATGAGTTAAGGACATACGACACTTCCATAATTGATCACAAGATACCTCTAAAGCCTGGGGTCAAACCATTTAGGCAAAAGCTTAGACAGATCAACCCCATTTTGTTACCTATGATCGAAAAAGAAGTTAAGAAACTTTTAGACATGAAAATAATAGTACCTCTGAGATATTCAGACTGGGTAGCAAACCTAGTCCCGGTCAGGAAAAAGAATGGGGAAATCAGACTGTGTGTGGATTTCCAAAATCTAAATAAGTCATCTCTTAAGGTCAAATATTCGTTGCCCAAAATGGACCATGTGCTAGAAAAGGTAGTTGGATCCAACCGAATGTCTATAATTCACGAGTTCTCTGGTTATAATCAAATCACCATGAATGAACAAGATAGAGAAAAAAATCACTTTCACTACGCCATGGGGTACGTTCATGTATGATAAAATGTCTTTTGGTTTGATGAATGCAGGGGCCATGTTCCAGCACGCTATAGATATCACTTTCATCGGTGAAAGGGATAAGTTCGTAGTCATTTATCTTGGCGATTTGACGGTTTTCTCTAAAACCGACGAAGAACACTTGATACATCTTAAACATACATTCGAAAAATGTTGCAGGTTTGGTCTATCTTTAAATCCAAAGAAATCACATTTCGCCATGCAGGAAGGTAAGATTTTGGGTCATATCGTATCTAGGGATGGAATCAGGATTGATCCTAAGAGGATTGAAGTGATAGATACTATAAACATTCCTAGAAATGTAAAAGAAATTCAATCTTTCTTAGGAAGAATAAATTGTTTACGAAGATTTATCCCAAATTTCGCTGAGATTGTAAAACTGATCACAGGTATGTTGAAAAAGGAAAACGAATTAAAATGAACAACCGAGGCCAAAGCTTCATCGCACACATTAAGAAAGTCATAAGTGAGGCACCTGTGTTAGCGAGCCCCGACTATATAAAAGATTTTCTTATTTTCTCATTTGCCTCCGAACACACAATTGTCGCGGTGCTCCTACAAAAGAACGAAGACGGTTTCGAACAACCGATTGCTTTTTTCAGCAAGATCCTTAGAGACACATAAATGAAGTATGATATAATAGAAAAAGAAGTGTATGCCATGGTAAAAGCATTAAAGGCATTCAGAACATATGTACTACACTCCAAGATAATTGCGTACGTACCTACCAGTTCTGTGAAAGATATTTTGGTACAACCAAACAACGATGGAAAAAGAGGGCGATGGTTTGTCAAAATCCAAGAATTTGATCTGGAAGTCAAACCGACCAAATTGATAAAAGGGCAAGGCCTAGCCAACTCTTAGCTGAGTCGAATTTCAGAGCCCTAGGTATCAATTGCCTGTAGGAAGGCGATGAAGACATGAACCTAAACGAGTTGAATGAGCAAATGGGCCCAAACAAGATCGAAGAAAAGTTCATATCATCAGGCTGGTACAAAGACATAGTATCATACCTGCTAACTCTAAAATGCCCAAATGAGCTATCACCATCAAAAGCTAGGACTTTAAAACTTCATGCGGTTAAATATTGTATCGCCGAAAGTCAACTATATTGGAAAGATCCACTCGGTTTCTTGTTAGTCTGTTTAGTCGAATCGAAAACTCAACAGGTTATAGACGAATTTCATGAGGGAGTCTATGGGGGGAATCGCGCTTGGAGAGCTAAAACTTACAAAATTATGAGGGATGGGTACTACTGGCCAAAAATTTTCTCGGACGTTAATTCCAAAGTCCGAGCCTGCAACCCTTGTCAACTATTTGCAGGTAAACAAAAGCTCCCTGCACTGCCTTTAGTTCTAGTCAAAGCTGAAGCCCCATTTCAGCAATGGGGTCTAGACTTCATAGGAAAGATTAATCCCCATTCCAATGCTCAACACAAGTGGATCTTAACAACAACAGATTATTTTACTAAATGGGTGGAAGCCATTCCAACTAAAAGGGCAACAGACTCGGTGGTAATCGATTTCTTAGAAGACAACATTTTGTCTAGATTTGGTTGCCCCCGAAAGATAGTTATGGACAATGCCCAAGCCTTTAAATCTATGGCTATGATCAGCTTCTGGAAAAAGTATAACATCCTTTTTGGCCATTCCATAGCGCATTACCCCCAAGGAAATGGATTGGCTAAGTCATCTAACAAGAGCCTGGTAAATATAATCAAGAAAGTATTGGATGAAAACAAAAGGTCTTGGCATGTGCACTTAAAATACAGATTGTGGGTGAATAGCATAAGCACAAAAAGGTCTATCAACATTTCACCTTTTCAGATGGTATATGGGATAGATTTTGTGTTACCTATAAACCTAGTGCTTCCAGTGATGAAGTTATGGCAAGATCAAAATGAAGAACCCAACCATGTCACCAGGAGGATAAATCAGCTGATTGAGGTTCAACATCATAGGGTCGAAGTATATGAAAATTTGTATAAGTACCAATATGACATGAAGGCATTATTCGACCGCAGAGCAAAGGACAGAGATTTCCTCCCAGGTGATTTAGTATTAAGGTGGGATGCAAGAAGGGAAGAAGCAACAAAACATGGTAAATTTGACCACCTCTAGTATGGGCCATTCAGAGTCTCGGCTCTAGAGGGGAAAAATTATTTCCTACTGGAAAATATAGATGGTGAAATCCTCAACACCCCTGTCAATAGGAGTTATCTGAAGCATTATATGACATAACAATCGCCCCAAAAAAAAAAGAGAAGAAATGTTGTATACTTATATATATATTTTGTATACATATATATATATATTTCATTTACGCATTGATTTTGATTTTATTTTTTCTTTCATGAACTTTTGACACCTTTCAGATAGCCCCAATAACCTTCGTATTTGCCTCTTATAGGATTCCATCACACAAAAAACGCAGGAGAAGTAAACCGAAAGTTGGTGTCAGAAATAAATCAGCTTAAACAGGTGATACCCAAGATTTTTGATATTGTGCAAAGAAATTGAAATGAAAAGGTAAACATGAGATCTTCTAAAACACATCTAAAGGGCTATTAAAGAAAACTGAGGTAAACTCATTCAAACAACGACATCATCTGAAATGATAAATAACAGAGTTGTTTCTTTGTTTAATCGTCTGCGAAAAAATAAGAAAAATTAAATGATTCACTCAAATTGAAAGCAGTTATTCAAAGTAAAGTACCCCTGAAAAAGATCTACAAGAGTTAGTTTTGAATTTTTGACCTTTGTATTTTCAGTCCATAAGTCACTACCTGTCACCCTTTTCTATCTCCGGGTTTACCTTTTAAAAATTCAACATCTTTCCATTTCGCATAAGAAGGGATAAGAGTTTTTGTTTCAACCTCGTGAGCTTCAAAGTAGATTGTGGAAAGAAAGCGGGTCTTCACAACTCCTCGATCCTCTTCTAAACGAAGGGACGCTTAAAGTGATCCTAACTTTCCTAGGTTTTTCAACAATATCGGATGATTGAGGCTTGCTCAAATAGAATGCCCTAAGAAAGTTATTTTCCCTTCTTTCCCTGAGAACGAAGGTGTTGTGAAGGTTAAGGGAAGGTTGGTACCAAGTAATAAAAGTAAGTTGACAGACCTATAATGCAAAATATTACACAGATATCAGCCTTGATACAAACTGATTTCCCCCATCTTCACGCTCTAAAAAGAAAATTATAAGACAGGTGGTGAAAGGAAATTCAGAAATGATTGCCCCCATCTATTCCAAGAGACGATGAAAGGAAATTCAGAAATGATTGCTCTCATCTTAGCATTTAAATCCACAAATATATTACGAAGTGCTGAAAGGAAATTCAGTAAAAGGGGCCAGATAACTTTACCGGGTACTAAACAAGCTTGCTGGCAGTGAAGCAATATCTAAGATATCTGTAAGGTTGTTATACATGAATATCACTCTACTCTGGTAACCAATTCTTTTTAAAAACCTGATCTACATTCCAAGTTCAGACAAGACTTCCTGATTAAAAACATATAATCTTCTTCTTTTGATGCAAGTTGATAGCCACAAGATCTATTGGGTCTCCTAGAACTGTTTTGATTGTCTTAAGGCAGACCTTAATTTAGTAACGAGAAAGGGAAAGTTGAGAAAGGGACTACGACTAAGTTTAAAAAAGAGTATCTGAGTTTGAAAATATTTTCAAGGTAAAAAATGAAGTCTCTTTCCCCTTCGATACCCTATTCTCAGGAACCTTTTCGCCTGATTGAAGCTATTGACTCCATTTACCCAATATTGGCACGTGGTCTACTATTCTTCCCGTCTTACAAGAAAACGAGATCCCTAGTTGGAGCCTATGTTGGAGACGCCTTTGTTTTTCTAGCCCGTCTTGAATTTCATGTCTTAATGCTCGAAATTGAAAGATGCTTTTAGTATTTTCCATCCATGGTTTCAAAGTCTCTAAAGTCTTATCACGCAAGCAGCGATAATTATTGTACTCTCGAGGTGAGTTCTACGTTTCGTAAAAAAAATTCCCCCTTTGTTCTACCTCGGGATTTTGTATGTTGGATGTTATAGATCACGTAGTTCACAAGTCTCGAGCAACGAAACGATGAAATCACTTTAAATTTTTACCTAGGGTAGTAACGGGAGTAAAATTTTCCTAAATCACGAGTAAACATCATCAATTTTTCACGCCTCGGCGTTCACTAAATACAAAAGTCTTATTGTCGTAACCCCGATATCCGAAACCACGAAGTCCTTATTTTAGTAACCCGTGTCAAGGTTAAAGGTAAAAGCTAAGCCATGGTTAAGTTCTGTCGGCAATTCGCCACTCAGCGTGTTCTCTTTTAAAAAGCTACACTATCTAAGCCCCGAGTTGCGAAATCACAATAAAGATATGAACATAATTAATTAAACACTTAATCTAATTTTATCCTCCCTTTTAATTAAAACATATCATCGTGATCTCGCGGTTTCGCGACTTGGCATGCAAACTTCCCAGAAGTTATACCTTTGAAGCTCAGAGTCATGATATGGCGATATAAATAATTACATAATTAATTAAGCACCTAATCACAATTACATTTTTATTAACCAAATTAAATCATCGCAATTTCGGGTGTTAGAGGTTCAAAGGGTTAAAGAAAAAATTCCCGATACAACGAGTACCGAAAGATTAATTAACTTTGGTAAAACCAGATTAATTAAGCTAAATCAGTGTATTCCATGTTTTGATGCTTGCATAGTTTATGAGGCAGTCTTAATTATTCCTTACGCCAACTGACATTTCGAACCGCCAAAATTTATGGCATTAATTAGAAATAAGGCGAATCAACAAATAAAGATTGGATTTTTATTGCTAAATTTATTTCTAAACATGATTTGATTGATCTGTTCTTAAAACGTACCGAGTTTTCAAATCTATAGAGATATTATTCGTTATAACAAATTCATTTCTATATTACGCAGAGCACACTTTCTCAGCGAGCAAACTTCTGTATGTATACATATTTTTATCATAGAAGAGCTAAAGCAGGATCTCCCGTCATGGCCCTGCGAAAAGCATCTAAAGCCAGCATTGAGGTTTCAGGACAAGGTTCGAACAATGTCGCTGATACTTCACCTCGAAGTGTCGACTCTGTCCTGAACTGGTTGTTTGTTTATGATGTTATGCAGGCAGAATTAGTGGATTATTCTGATGATTCTAACGACAATGAAAAAGACGACATAACCACTAAATATAAGATCATCATTCAATCGAGAATGCATAAAGTAGCGGCTAGGCCACAACTTCTCTCCTACTATGATATGGTCTGATGGGAATTAGAAAATGTGTACATACCAACCAGAACCATCATCAATGAGCAGAAGGTCACCATCGAGACTTTCAGACCTGAACATCTACAAGCTATGTACAAGTTGCCCACAGCGTCCGACCTTACAAATGATGTCGAATTCTTGGAAAATTTCAAATAGAAGGAATGTGTGTAGTATGACAAGACTATGTCTAGCTTAATAAGAGATTGGGTTTCGCACCCTGCGAAGTTCAGGGTAGACAGTAATGGTATATATTCAATAGCTTCCTTGGAACCAGAGTTCAAGTATGTAGCTATGATGACATGCAGATTATATGGGAGAGAGGACACCTCACATTTATTTCTTCAATGGGTTCCACTAATACATCAAGTCACTGAAGGTTGTTTCTTTGACTGGGTGAAAATGTTGTCTAATAGCCTGACCAATCAGGTTACAGAGTATCAGGCGCAGAAAGAGAGCGGAAATATTTCTTCATTTTTTATGTTCGCATACATTATGGACGTCGTGTGTTTTCTAACACCATTTCCCTTAATGAGTTGGAGTTGGACTCCTGCAGAGGATGAGCCCATCCATGTCTATCATTAGAAATTGTGGGAAAAAAAAGAAACAGATTTCATATATGAAATCTTCAACTGGGTGATGGTACCGCTGCATGTCACTATTTTTGGCCACCCGCCACCCAGGATCTCGAACAGTATAGTGACGAATTTGAGCAGCATAGATGACTGGTATGTAGAAGCTGAATTCTCATATCTCAAAGTTTTCGGGGCTTCTGTTCCCCCACATGCATTTCCATTATTCATCCCCGACAAGCTGGCTTGTCGTGAGGTTGATAGACAAACAATAATCAGTGGTATAAGCAAGGAGCTTAAGGGATACTCAAAAAAGGCATGGACACCTTTTCATGTTCATTTAAATTCATATTCTTTGTTAGATTTTGGGAATGCTAAAGCTGAGGTAGCAGCCCTGGAAGACCCAAAATTGGTCCTTACTGAATTCAAGAAGCACGATCCGCAAAGGGTCGTGAGTAATCATTTGGCCAGTTGCGGACTCAAGAGATTTGAACACGAAAACTCGCCCTCAGATGAAATTTTCTGAGGCGTAAGATCTTATGCTGAGATTTTAGCTCGGATACAAACCTTGGCACCTGAAGAGAGGGCCGATGTTCTAAAATTCTAGGAACATCGATGCAGTTTTCTTCCCACAGTATTACGGGGTGAGAATCCGAGTACAGTGGAGGTGAAACAAAAATATTTCGAAGGCTCCAAGGATGCGACTCCCGGTCAAGAAAAACACTAGGATGGGGGAGAGAAAACTAAGAGTCCAAAAGCAGAGATAAAGACTCCCGACCCACTGAAGAAGCAGACTCAGGTTACTACTCTGGGACAATCAGTGAAGCAAATCGGAGATCCTATCGCATCAGTTACTCCCTTGCAGTCAACTTAGGGAAATATTGACGCAGGGTGGATCTTAAATGAAAAATTGAGGTCTATAAGAGTGGAAGAGCTCCCTCAAAATGAGTTCTTATTTGATAAGAAGAGAAAGGTAGTGGTAAAGAGAGAATTCTATCAGGAAGGGGAATCGACAGCCAATAAATACAAAGTTATGACTGATGGGAAGGACAAGAAGAATGAATAGTTCGCAATAAAAATAGATGGGACATTAGGGGCATATGCCACAGCAAAACAATGGAAATAGCTGGGAAATTAGGGGCATATGCCACAGCGAAACAATTTTCAGTCAGGGTTTTGAAAAACTAGTTGAAACAAAACAATTGCCTCATCAAAACCCTAGAAGCTAGACTAGCCACAACAGCAGAGGCAGCCAAAGACCAGGCGAGTGTAGGAATAGAGAAAGCAAGGTTGGTCGATAAAAGTGAGATAGAGTTGATCAAGAATAAGATCGAACAAGTATAGTTGATGGTTTGGAATGGTCAGATGAAAGCGATCCAACAAAAAGATTTGATCGAATAATTACAGGATAGAGTAGAAATCGCCGAAAGTAAAGTGATAAATATCGGGATGTTCCATTCCCAGGCAATGGAGATTCGGAGAAGAGTTTCTACGGCCCAACAAAATTTACTCACCAAGGTAGAGGTGATTCGGGACAATTGCTTGCTGGTTAATCAAGTTTTGGAAAATTTATCTGTTAGAGAAAGAGAAGTTGGAGCAGCACGGGTCGCCTTTCAAGAGGCTATGATAGCTACAAACAACAGGGAATCAGGAAGTACTCCCAGGTTTACCATTTCGGCACAAACCAGAGGAAATATTCTATTAAAGGAATGGGAACACAACATCTTGGAAGGTAAGCTACAAGCTAAGAGGGTAATGAAATCTTTAGAAGAGGATTTCAGTTCTATAGATGGTAATCTGATAGGAATTGATAGCAGAGGTAATGCCAAGGCATTGATTCAAATGAATATAGCAAAAATCTCACTTGATTTAAATGAAAAAGAAGAAAGAGATTCGGCCAAGATCTCACAAGTGACTATGGAAGACATAGTCCAAATAGATAAATGTATGATTAAATCAAGTGTGCAATTGTGTGCTATCGACATCATAGACAGACAGATGGAAGACAGGTTGCCCCAATTAGCCCGAGATTGTTACTCTTTTGAAACCAATTGTCAAGCAGAACCGTCAAGGCTGATATCCCGTCCGGTTGAAAGATGTGTCACCTATACCAAGCACGTGCAAGGACAAGATTTTGGCACCAAATAAAGACAGAGAAGAAGAAATGGAGCGATTGCTCTCCTCCCTATCATAACTGAAAATTTTGCAACGATTGAGATTTCATCTTATTGTAAAACTGTATAAATATACCATACAAAGAAAGAAAAGAGGCTAGACCATTTTGTGTCTATTGTAACAGAGGTTCTACATTTTGAGAGTTGATATAAAGCAAGTCCAAAGATTCTCAATTCCATCACGACTGTGTTATGAGTTTGTTTTCTTGTATCTCATATTTCGTTTCATTTCATATTCATATCTGATGAATTCTTCGCTATAATTTAGTGCAACCTCTACTATAGTGAATGAATTTTGATTTTCTATATTGTTTACTATTTTTCCTCTATACTAGCTATCAACAGGTATAAGACCAGTGAACACTTTCAAAATTCTATATATATTTTATGCTTCATTGGGTTATTTCTTTACATTTTTCTTCTTTTGTTTATACATGAGATTCTCCCTTGATAGGAGCCTTACTCGATAGACATCTAAATGTTTTTTCCCACCTCATACATTTTATTAAAATATAACTCAGTTATGGAAAAGAGCCTTTGATTTGCATTCCTTTTTCATTCCTGAAACCGTAAACTCTCTTTCATACGACCGAATTGAGACAGCACCCAAACTCCCCTTGAGGTTTTCTTATTTTACTGTTCCTCCATGACTGTCCCTATACCAACACAGCCCAATATCGAACCCGGATTATCAAATAAAACACACATTGTCTTAAACCTTTTCGATACTATTCTTAAAACGAACACTACCCGGGTTGAACTCGAACGTTCATGGGCAGCGATTGAACAGGATATAAAAATCTAGGAACAATTGGAATCTAGAAAACACCAACATAGAAATCATCCCTAGTTTCCCTTGCCGAAGGTTGACGTTTCTCTCTTCTCTACCGATTACCCATTTTCGAATGCCTAAACACTGTACTTCTAAGCCTTAAGTATAGACTCTGGAACAACACCTTGATGTAGAGGTTGTTGTCTACAGTTCCTTTTCTGAACCCTGCCTATTGTAGATACTTATCTAGTTTGGAGTACCATGCTCTAGGAGCCTATTTTAGACCATACAAGGCCTTCTTTAATTTACACACATAGTCTGTGTTCTCTGACAACTGAAATCCTTCTGGTTGTTCAATGTAGACCTCTTCTTCAAGTTCCCCATTCAGAAAAGTTGATTTTACGTCCATCTGATATACTTTAACATTTTTGGAGCATGCATAAGCTAAAAGAAAATGGATTGCTTCCATTATGGCAACTAGGGGAAATGTCTCTTCAAAGTTGATTCCTTCAATCTGTGCATATCCTTTACATACCAATCTAGCTTTATTCCTTGTAACCTGTCCATCTTCATTCAATTTATTCCTGAAAACCCATTTTGTACCGATCACATTCTTATTCTTTGGTCTTGGAACCAATTCCCAAGTGTCATTTTTCTCTATTTGATCCAATTCTTCATCCATGGCCT
>ML803688.1:115254-137335 GCA_009831015.1 Picea engelmannii
ACGTGGCATAAGTCGTAGAAGTGAAAAGGAAAGGGAACTGGATCAGGGAATTTTCCAAATTATTCATTGCTAGCAGTTGAGGAATTACATGATTAAAGTTTAGAAAATAACATACCTCCACTTACCCAAAATGGTGATGAACTGTGCAATAGGAATATAGCTAATGCGACTACTATATTATGGAAGATGTCACTGCTGTAAGATCATATGAAAAGTGACTGCTGCTATAGCTATGGCTGTTGTCTGCTGGATCATAGAATGTGAAGTGGAGGGATCTGAACTGCTACTGAATGCACCATGGAAAAGAGAAAATATGAAAGTGGAACTACAGTACTCTCAGAGAGCAGTAGTCATGCTACTGTAACTGCTGATAGAGTCATGAAAAGTGTATAGTCTTCACCCGCTGCGAAACCTGATGGTAAAATTCTAATCATGCGAATGAATGTGTCAATGTCAAGCATGAAAAGAAGTTATTGGATTACCGACCAATGATGAATGTCGTTAACCAATGCAAGGCAACTCACCATTGATGTCAATGAGTGCCAAGGTACCCGAGTACATCTAGCAAAGTGAGAATGAATGAGTTTATGTCGAGCCACTTGCAAGATCTGACAATCAAGGGACATTGATGTATTCCCATGATTGTCAGTAGGAGAAATTTCCATTAAGGCATGCAAGCCTCCAGGTACTCAAAATGGACTCTAGTCTATATCCCAGATAAGGTTTTGAGGTTGATGGGGCAAGACTTGTTGAAAGGTGGGCCTTAAGGAATCCCACATCAGTCAACGCGAGTTTGTACAAAAAGATTTCGTAGGACTATAAATGAAACAATCTCATGGTCAAGCAGTGTGGATCAGCAGGGCAAGGAAAACAAGGCAATGTAATCATGGAAAGGGAACTAAATGGATTTATTCGTAAGGCAAACTAAAAGGGGAAAAAGAAGGCAAAAATGCATTGAAAAAGGATAAAGGAATGTATGCAACTCAGAAAGGTAGGCATGCATGAAGTCATAAAGGATAAGGCAATGGAAAAATGGGCTTCAAGACATGGATGACCAATATTCTTTGAATGAGTAATGTGAGGCAAGAAGTCATAATGCAAAATGGTGTTTTTGGGAATGTGTGTTGTGTAACAGCAAACATCAAGATGCGTAAAAATTTTCTTTGTGACAAAAAGCGTGTATGATGTTTATGATGAGGAACAACACCTTCAAGTGGTCTATCAAAGCATGTTTATCAAAAGTTTTGTGATTCTTGAAAAATCACCGCAGTAGTAGAAGCAATCAATCTTCAAACCTGAAAAAAAAAATGTGAGTACTAATCCTGCAAGAAGACGTGTGAGAAGTTCAAAAAATAAAAAATAACATGCAAGAAGAAATATGAATGCGGTGAATGAAAAATAAAATGCATGTTTGTACCTATTGCTGCGTGCTTGGGTTCGTTATTGATTGCTTTGTGAAGTGACTCAAGAAAACAAATTAACGTTAAGCGTCAAAACATGTTTTGACTATCATTTTCAGGAAATAGATGTCCATTTGCAATTTTTGACAATGTTTTTGATTTTTATACTCATAATAAAAAAACATCTAAAGAGTAGAGAATGCCAATATGTTAATGAACATGATATCAAGAGCATCTGACCCATCCAAATGAATCTTGCGCATAGCATGGCAAACCCCTAACTAATTTTAATTTGATTTTTAAGAATTTGAATCTGTCACAGTTTTTGTCATTATTTTGACTAAAACAAAACAACTAAAATAAAGTTCTATATTTTTTTTTTATTTTTTTTTTTTGATAAAACAAACAAAGATAATTGATATATATAAAGTTTTTTTTTTTGTAAACAAACAAATAAAGGAAAAAGGAAAAGTAAAAAAAAAATAATGCAATCCAAATGAAACAAGGAGTCGGAACAAACTAAGGACTATATATGCAAAGCCCAAGTCTAATGAGACTTTTCCATCTGCCTTTATTCCTGTTCAATGTGTCTTTACCATGCAGGTTCTACATGATCCAAGGGAGAGCCAAAGTCTTTCCTGCTATTCAACAACACACAAATCCAGATATCATTGAAATAGACCTATCCAAATTCGATTGCTTATCTAGCAACGCGACAGTTATGGGAGATTTGAGGGGAAGTTCAGGAAGGGTGACACCCTCATCTACAAGGAAAGAAGTTTCAAGAGCTAAATGATAAGTTGCAAAGATATCATATTGAAAAACATGTTTGACTTTCTTTAATCCATCACCATTTGCACCCTTGAGCAATACCATGCAACCCAGAGGCTTTGGGCAACCATCAAAGAACATCAAGGTTTTCTGTAATTTTTTCTTTTCCTGCCTAATCAGTGCTACCATAAAGCATATGATCACTATCCAGAATGACTTGGACTTTATTAGTTAAAGGGCCATATGCAAAATATTCTTTGTCCAAGTCATATCTCTTTAAATTGTTTCCTAATATAATAATATTATTCAAATTTTCAGGCGTCCAGTTTGCCTCCAGTACGCTGTCAGTGATGGTAAGGTCACTCCCCAAAATAATAAGGAAAGGCCTCCTTACGTCGGTCGGCTGCCCCTATTCAAGTCGTGTAGCTTAGAACCAGAGAGAAATAGTGAACCGATAGGAAACCGACATCGTTCGAATGAATGCACTTTGGGAATCGACTGACCATGTAATAAGAAAGAATTGCCAATAAACAGTACCTACCTTACCAATCATGCAATCCTTATTGCGAACCATTGTTGACTTATTGATTGCGTGGCTCACAGGAGGATGGGTTCCATGCTTTTCCTTTAGGCACTGGCCTTTAGTTAGGCAACAAGAAGGAAGGCTTATTACCTGGTTTCGATCCGATAGGTGAGGCATGAAAAATAGTGTAGGTCTATTCACTGTTCTTCTTCCATTTTCGTTAATCAGAGAAACAATTATAGTTGAAGGCATTTATAGCATTTTTCTCCACTGTTGACAGTAATGGATCGTACACGAAAAAAAATTCTAAACAAAATCGAAAGACTTCTGGAGTTTACAATGCTTGATCCATTCCAATGTCAACCTTATACCCAAATAGTAAAGGTTATTAGGAGTTGCTTCTGCAGCTAACTGTCCAAATGTTGTGCTCTGTACATTGGTTGCATTTCCATGATCTTCCAAAGCTTTGTATCTAAGCTTTCAGTTTCATGATCATAGTTGCGCTGTCATAATGTAACTATTTTGCATGATAAATTAATCATGCTAATTCTTGTATGGTAGCCTCTACCTCCTGCATTGTAACCGGGCTTCCTCTTGTAGTTGCTTTAGTAATTGACAATCCCTAATATGGCGTATCACCAAGAATCTGTGTCTTCTGAAAGATAACACAAGTTTGTTTAAAACAACTCTAACATGCAACCATCATCAGCGAAATTCATTAACTCAATATTCCAGCTGTAAGGAAAGAGTGAGGCTATTTTTCGGCTAGGTTTGTTTACATATTATGATAAGAATGCTTCATCAAGAGAAACAATGGAAGAAAATTCGTAGCCAGTAAGAGAGAGATCCGTTAAATAAGAAACAGTATAAAAATTTAATCCCAATAAAGCATGTCAATAGATAGAAAATTAGGTAAGGTAATCCATTCAGATTCCCAAGAAATATTATCACCGAGATCTTGGTGAAAAAAAATTTGCAGTCAACGTCACCACGAAAAACAACCCCACAACTACCCACAAGAAAATTCTCATTGTATTTTGAGTAAAACATGATTGTTGTTAAAACTAGCATCGAGAGAATCGACTCATATGGATCGATCTGGTTATGACATCGGAGGAGGAGGTCAATGAGTCGAATGCAACATAACCATGGGAGAAAATGCTATCATCCCTAATCCAAAATTGTATGCGCTAGGCAATCTTTCTAGAAACAACATTGAATTTAAATTTGGCAATAAGTATAAAGATCCAATGTTTTATCCTTGATTTGATTTTCTATTGCTTTTGCAGGTTTCAGCATGAAAGGATGAATACTAGTGAGGAAATTACATTTGTAAGTTTATCATTTAACTGTTGTTGTAGGTTGCAGGTTTAAGGTCAGAAGATTTCAAGTGGTGAAGGCGGAGATAGAGTGTGAAAGGCCAAAGAATAAATTCTCTACTACATTCTATCTTGATGTGCTAATGTTTTTGCAGGGTTATTATTTAATTGCTTCTTGTAATGAAATTCAAAACCAGAAATGAACCAATCCAAAATTTCAAAAACCCAGTTCAATTGATTTCGGGCACAGTTCAACCACTGTAACAGCATGTAAAAAAAAATTCACTATTTCAGCATGCTGTAATAGCATGTCAAAATTTCATTTTTTCAGCATGCTGTAACAGCATGTAAAAATTTCACTGTTATAGCATGGGATTTATAGTTTCAGTTTGTAACAGTGCAAAAGATCATTCGCATGGATTCGCAGAACAGTTCTAATGTTTGGTTATGTTTTATTTGCAGGTCCGAATTCAAGCTGTGATTTGCAGGTTTATGAAGGCGAGAAAATGCAATTCAATAAGCAGGACACAGTTTCAACCATCTATTTCAGCTCAGAGTTATTATTTCAGCATGTAAGGGCAATTGCATCCACTGTTTTGTCATAGAAACACTAAAAAATTCAACTTACAAAAATGTTTCTTTTTAGCAAATGGAGCAAAAATGATTTGCAAATTAACCATAAAATCGATTATGCATACTACAAACCATTAATTATTCCTAAAATTAATCTAAATCATCCCTATTTTCTGATCCTCGCGGTCGCACGAAGCGTGGAGGAGAGCATACTTATTTTAGGTGAAAAACAAAACTGAAAAATCTACCTACTTTATGCTAATTAGAATTAAAAATTAGTTACGTGTAATTAAACTTCCAATGTAGCCATGCACGCAATAGGAATAAAAATATGTTATCTTTCAATTTCACAATTGACAGTTGAGAATATGTATGAGCATGTGAAATTAGTTGTTGAAATTGTAAATTAAGAAAATAAAAAGAAAAACTAAATGTATCTAACCTAGTACTCGCTTGAAACCATCGTTTGATTAGGCTTTCATAGGTGTGTTGTTCCTCGCTCAGATCATGCTGTAACTCCTCTTCATCTTCCTCGATCTCCTTTTCAATCAACTGTTCTTCGTCGGATGCATCAGAGTCTTCAGATGTTGGATCATCAATTGTTTCTGGAGGAGTATTTGAATGTTTGATCCTTGTCAAGATCTCTTCTTCATGGGAAGAGGAAATCCTGACATCTGCGAGGATCTAAGTGAGTAGTTCCAAGCTGACATTCATTGTTAAATCATGTTAAAAGAGGATTCTTACAGCACCCAAATCAAAATGAAAAACTTTAAAAAAACACTCTTGCTAAAACATAAAAAAAAATTACTCTTCACAGTTGCGGAAGTTAAAACGTTCCTTTTAGTTGGTTAGGAAGAACATGAACAATATCCATTCAAGTAGTTGCTAAGACCCCTAGAACCAACACATGTAGATCACACTTGCAAAAATTTAAACTAATCTTGCGGAAATTGAAATTTACACTAACTTGTAGAAATTGAAATTTACACTACCCTACATGTCCTTACCCATATGTCACCTTAGAGTTAGGAGCATGTCTAATCACACTTGCATGAAAAAGAAATTTAAACTACCACACTTGCATGAATTGAAATTTACACTACCCTACATGTCCTTACCCATATGTCACCTTGGAGTTAGGATCATGTCTAATCACACTTGCATGAATTGAAATTTAAACTACCACACTTGAATGAATTGAAATTTACACTACCCTACATGCCCTTACCCATATGTCACCTCGGAGTTAGGATCATGTCTAATCACACTTGCATGAATTGAAATGAAAAAGAAACTAATACCTCAATCCATTGTGCTTCCCCGGCAACGGGGCCAAAATGTTAGGTGGAAATATTATCTCTTAATTCCGTTGTAGTAATTGCCCAACCATTTAATTTTTCAATCCGAGGTTCGTAGGCTTACGAAGCACACACACTATATATGCAGGACTGAACTAGAAGTAATCTAATCTAAATTGCTGAAATGAAACTAATCTAGGAAAGAAGGAAATTGCATAAAGGAAAATAAATACAACATATGAAGAGTTAATGACAAATAACATATGCGAGCTCACACAATATATCAATCTCAAATTATATTACAATAGTCAAATGACAAAACATGAAAGAATAACAAAGCTAAGAATCCCCTTCTTCTAATTACAAGACTATCTCCAAAAACTCAAGCTAATGAAATGAAGAGAGAGCACTATCTTATATACATGAAGAAGATAACCATCTCATAATTGCAGATCCACTATTCTCTCAACCTATTTCCCATTATTACAAAATATAATCCCTTTAAATCCTCACACATATCTCTCATATATCTTAGATAAGATATTCTAACCAAATCTCCATGATCTTCTCCTTGGAATGGGATTGAACTATCTCCTCAAATATTGAAATGGTGGAGAGAAGTATTCGAGAAGTCCTTTGAATTAATCCTTCTTATATTCCTACACATTACAAAGCTCACACATATTTGAGATATATATGAAAACATGTTGATTTTCCAACATTTAATCACAAATTCCTTTTAAATACTAAAATGAATAAAGTGGAGAACAATAAGGTGAAACCCAAGTATATTTATGGAAATGATATAATGAAAGGTTAATGGGGCGATGAAATGTCAAGAATGATGAAGGGAAAGGTGGATGAGAATAGGGCATTTCTGAGCCCCAACAAATATGTGCCAACATCATCAACTATACACCTCATGTATGTGTGTCAACTCATCAACTACTTGTCTCAACCATGTACTCAACATGTACCACAACAAAATGCCTCATCAATTTCATCATCCAAGTCTGATTTGTAGCTCTGTAATAGACCTGTTGTATATGATCACATTCCTGCAAACCTTCCTTAACTTTAAAAACAAGAGACTAGCATTTTCATCAAACTTTTCTTCAGTCTCACATGCCTAGTTTTGGATTAGTCAGAAACCCTAACTTGAAGTAATCATAACTTTGAACCTGTAACGTATAAATATCTAAAACTGATATACACTATGCTTCAATGTGGTTTATGCAATTCCTCCAAGTTTCACTACTTGGAACCTCTCAGAAAAGGAGTTATAGCAAAAATGGCATACCTTGTTGAATTCTAGATTATTTTAGAGAGAGACCTTGTAGAGCATGCCCCGCACAAAATGTTTGATGAAATGATAAAAAAATGTTACACAGAATACTAAAAAATTTATAATAACCAACACATTTGGTCTCACTAAATTTGGATCTTTTATGAAGAAGTTATGACATTTTTAACCGAAACACCTAATTTTGACTAGTTTTGGGACTGGCCACAAACCCTATTTTCCACAGAGTGTAACTCCCAAAATACAACGACCCACAAGTTGAACTTTTTTCCACAGATACTTGGATATGTTTTCTCACTTTCATAGCAATTTCATGCTCTGAATCATTATATAACAAAATTTATAGCAAAAATGGTGAGATGACCTGTAAATAACATACCTTAGAAAGCACCATCAAAAGAATTTATCCTTCCTTGCATTTCGACCTTCTTTTCTTCACCTTCACTCAAAATACCGGTTTAGATATCCTTGGTTACCTCAGAAACACATAGATATTCAATATTCTCAAGTGTAATTCAAAGAGAGCCTTGCCTCTTATTTATACTCTCAAAGTAGCTTCCTTAAAAACATCTTCTAGGTCACTTGGCCCACTTTCCTTATTTTAGGGTTGGGTGCACTTCTAATTTCTCCATTAAATTTATTATTTAAATAATTTATTTTGTATTCACTTTGAATTATAATACACTCATCACTCCACTTTATTATTTACCTTTTAAAATCTCTTAAACCACTTTGACTACATTGACCTTTTGGGGCTTCTAGATGACATATGAGGGTCCTCCAACTTTGTAAGGCCATAACTCTCAAACTGTGAGAGGTTATGTGTCTTTATACATACCACTAGAAATGGAATGACATGTACTATCCATATAGAATAGTATTATCTAAAAATATATCATAACTCATACCGTTACCCATCAAACAAACTTTGGTCCATTACCCAAACCTAGAGTCTCCAACTTCTCATGGCCATAACTCTCTAACCGTGAGGAATTATGTGATGTTCCACATACCACCGGAAATGAAATGACAATCAATATCCATCTAGGATATTTTCCTTGACAAAATTACTTTCCTTCATCTCATTATTCCACAATTAAGCATGGGTTCTCTTACTCCACAAAGTGTCTTCCCGTGAGGGCTTTCACCATATGGGGACCACTTTCGAGTTCATCCATATTTACTTCTTATCAACCATGACAAAACAATAATTAGTCGTATTTACATCAAACAATATTGGGTCCATTACCCAAGCCTTTGTGCTATGGGTCTTTCTTCATGGGTTGACATCAATGACAACCAACCTTAATCAACATTGTCTTCCTCAAATGCCTATTTGATCCATGGTACAATTCACAAACAAGTATTAACCCACGAAATGTTTTATGGAGTAGGTGGATTTTATTGACTATGACATCCACAACCCCACCTACTTCCTCGAGTTAATTCCAAGGTCATACTGGTAAATATTGGGAGAAACGACATGAGTGTTTCCAACCTTTAGGCCTTTGTTCAAGTCTAGGATCACTAGTAAAATACATGTTCCATGATTTGGGACATCACTAGTTGTGAAGAAATGGATGATTTTATTATTGTTGTAAACCCACACTAATGGAATCTTCCTTAAAAATCAAATACAATATGATGAAGATATTTTTCAAGTTATCACAGGGATATTTTGGGAAGGAAATGACATCATTGATGTGTTCACCATGTGCCAGGTTATAGAAGGGGAGGAAGAAGAAGATTATGATATTGATGCATACTTCGAAAATAATGCAAAGAAGCGTCTATGGGGGTTCTGGATATCCTCCATCACCATCTTACTGGTGGCAATGGAAATGAAAGTTTTGTCTAGCATGATGTTATGAACTTTTCACGTAAGGGAATGCTTAAATTGAACCATTCATGTGGTGAAAATATACACAAATAGGGCTAGTTTGAATCAGGTTTCATACTTGACAAATGGAATCCTATAAAGTTTCACAAATGTGTAAGACTGAAACAAAGATTTATTGTTTGGGAATTGTTTAATCCTAATATATTTTCAATGGTGTGAGTTGACAAGCATCGATTTTCCACTAGGGGACCCTACAAATAGGTTTTCCATATCTTAGTATGAAGGGTTAGCCTAATCCATTAATAAGGATACATAGGCGGTTATAGACATGGTGTTTGTAGGGTATTACAAAGCTATGTAGGATTTGATCTAGAATACCTATAGTATCCCAAAATCTATGATAAACACCTAGTATAGTCAATATTATCAATTTGAAGTAGATAAACACTACTACTACATGTGGTTGTGTCTTGGAGATGGGAGTGTGGATAAGTATGTAGAAGACGGGTCCCTCAAATTCATGTGGACCCCAATTGAGTGGAAAGGATTTTAATGAGGTGGGATAACGAAGAAGAGGAGATATATAAATGACAATGAAATAAGATGCTAAACAAAAATATTGTTGGGAGAGGAAAAACAAGACAAAATTTGGAAGTGTAGAGGAGGTATTTGGAGGAGAAAGGTAAAGGTTCCCATGAATAATAGTCGAGGAAGATGATACCACACCATTCATAGAGTCAAATGAGTCAAGAATTATGAAGAGGAAGGAGCCTATTTTCATCAGTCAGAAGGAATTTGACCCTATATCAAGAAGAGAATTTCTACCACTTCTACCACCATAGGGGCCTCCAATAGTAGGGTGTTATATAGCACAATAATTTCACTACAAGTCAGGGTCAAAAGCACAAACACTGAGGCACATGCCTTGTTGTTGTAGTAGAGTGTAGAAATGAAGACATTGATTTTGTAGCTACACTAGTCTCTTCAACAATAATCTATGACGACCCAAGGGCAAGTGCATGGGGAATTCCAACATCTCTTCACCAATTGTTATGATTGCGGGGGATAATATAGACCCCACCAAGGCCCGCTCTAGTGATTTCACCAATAGTGGATGAAAGAAAACCCAAGGAAACAGGAATTGGTGCTACTATTGAGGAAATCATGGCTAAGACCCTACCTTCACCACCATATACATCCATAAAGAAGGAAATATTATCGATTCTATAAGGAAAATGCTCATCAAGGAAGTAGAATTAACCATAGAAAAGGAACAATACCTAACAGTAGCATTTGGAAGAAGGTTTGGGTGGGTAGTAGTGATGGGTGAAGTTTAACAAGAAGAAGTGGTGGATGATAAGTTCCTATGTCTCTACTTAGAAGATGAAGTAGGAAAGAAACCAACAATCAAGTATTTAGGGATATTAGTACAACGACCACCAATTTGGGGTGTACAAGCTTCAAATTCTACAAGCAACTAGATTTGCATTTGAATTTAGATTCCAAATAGGGAAAAGCGAAACAACCATCATGTTCCACATATGTTTTTCGGAAAATCCACAGTTGGTATCATTTCGTCGTCATTTCGTTGGTATCATGTTCATTAGGTAGATGAGTATTAGACCTAAGTCTCTGAAGATCACATAGGTAATATATGCATCAAATACATTTTTGGAGGGATGCCAAGTATACATTCATCATGCATTATATCTATAGTGGCTCAATATCCCCAACCTTGTAGAAGTGATTGTTAACCTTTCCAAGGATCTACAGGAAATATTTAACAACAAGGACAAGTACGTTTTTGAATTCTAAGAACATATCTTGCAATATAAGGAACAAGTTGAACAATAGAAATAAAAATTTCAAGAACTATGGTGTCAGTTTTAACATGTTGGTGAATGTAAATCCTCATCAAAATCATAGGTAAGGGAAACAAATGATTGGTAGGACTGGTTAAGGAAGTCATTTGTGGATTCTATAAAAAGGGAGGTTGATGTTCATGAGGAGGAAAGTAAATCACAACAAGAGTTGGTGGAGTGCTTCAAGGAAGTTCTTCCTTAGTTACTAGAAACCTTCAAAATTACACAACAATCCTACACTATTATTACAAGCATCACAACCACCTTGAGACATATTTCTAAAACCAAAAATAGGTTGTTATATTTTACAACAAAGGCTACAAAAATACAAGTAGAAGAAAAATCATAACTTGAATCCATAGTAATAGAGTTAGAAGCATATCCAAGTAAAAAGAGATGTGCATTGATCATTGATTTGGCAATGGTCCAAGCACAATTCCATTTTGATTCCTTGGAATAGTTGCACAAAAAATATCACATGTTATGGTCGAAGTTCCATAAGCATAAAGAGATCATAATTGAGATTTAGTATATTGGAAAGAAAATATAAAGGTACAAGGAGATGTATCAATAGTTGTATGTATAGGAAATAGATGTTTATAGCCTCAATAAGATAGAGGAAACTCAGAACCAAGGAAAATTTTAGGGCCTAAAATTTTCCCATGGGATAATTTTCCACGTTTTTTCCAAAAACAATTTGCCAAATTTCTCTTTTTTATAAAACGGTTCACTCAAATTCAATAGGATAAAAGTAGTTTACTCTAAAAATTGCTAAAAAATTTTAGAAACTATATAATTTCCTTAAAATATTGAATACTTTTATAAAAATATTGCCAAAAATTATATGGTTTGGATTTTAAGAATTAGTAAGATTTGTCGATATTTCTACACTTTAATATAAGTATGGATCCATAAAAATTTCCCTATGAATAAGAACTCATAATGAAACATGATGCATTAGAATACAAGCAAAATAATATGTGGAATTAGTCCAAAGAGCTTACCTAGAAATATAATATTTAGTTTTCCACTGCCAAAGACATGAAGAAGGAATTGGAATTGAACTGCAAGTTCTCTTGGACACTACACCCACATAGGAGAATACAATCAATTAATTTGCAATAGAGTTCACTTAGAAACTCCAAGAAGTCATTGTTTCTTGGAAGCCTATTTTTGAATATTTCAACCAATCCAGAGATGTGGCCATTAGAGAAATCCCTAAGATAGAGACACATTTTGAATCTTGAATGCCATAACCAACTTAGGACACGTTGGAAGGACTATACCTAGAAATATTAGATTGAGTTTTCCACTTCCAGAGACATGAATAAGGAATTGGCATTGAACTGCAAGTTCTCTTGGATACTACACCCACATAAGAGAATACAATCAATTCATTTGCAATCGAGTTCAAATAGAAACTCCAAGAAGTCATTGTTTCTTGGAATCCTATTTTTGAATAGTTCAACAAATTCATAGATGTAGCCATTAGAGAAATCCCTAAGATAGAAAAACCTTTTGAATATTGAATTCCATAACCAACTCTAGACATGTTGGAAGGTCTATATTGGGTATCGTTGTGGCCATAATTTCCATTTTTCCTAAGGACTAGAATCTACAAAATATTGGGTATGTGGAGGAGGTCAAGGAGTATTCATAAAGGCGAGGTCCTCAGTGCATTTTTTTTAAAGGCATAAATCCCTATTTTGTATGAGTGGGTTATAACTATCAAATTCTACATTCCTTTGGAAAGGGGTTCAATTGGATCACTAGTATAATTTTGTTGATGGTTTTTTAGATTCCTTAGTTTATCTCAATCATTAGGCAATGGATGATAAAGATAAGTCTACTAAACTAAATATAATATGAATCTATAAATTTTAGTAGAATATGAGTCTACTAAACTATAGTCACATGTAAGGAATGTGTCTTGGTTGTGTTCCTTTATATGATAAAGATAATGGTATTACAATGTTTTTTGGGCCATATATTTTTTATTTATATGTATGTTGATGATGTATCCATTGTTACTGTGTCTATGCATGAGTTGTTTCACTTATGGTTGCATGAATGTGTTTAAATACTAAGGAATAAATCATACATTTTCACAAATCTCCAATAATATACACATTAACTCATCATTAATAATCACACATGACTTAGGTGAGACCTCCTTCCTCTGGAAGTTTGACAATGTCATATACCATACTAATGCAAACCTATTTTTTGGACTCCTTCTACAAACCATGGGTCTGTAAAAAAGAAAACTTTTTGATCAAATAAAAGGATTAATAAAAAAAAATGTTCTCATACTTTAAATAATAATGACTATGTGTGTGTGTGTGTGTGTGTGAAACTATGATAGAAATTTTATATCTCGCATGATCTCTAATCCTTTGACATGTTATTTACATGCTCCCAAAACACCCCCCCCCCCCCTATTGGAATTACAAATTAAAATATTTTTACATTTGATGAAAATAAAATTCAAAACTTTCATTGAATCAGTATGAAAGTGAACTTTGTTTCTATCTCACACTGTAATATAATATTTTCAAATTATTAGAGAATTGGAAATGGATTTCCTTTGGGTGTCATGTGTAGGCTTTATTCCTTAGTTTATCTCAATGCATCATTTCCATGCCTAGTCCTAACCTTCCCCCTATAACCTTTGATATAATTGGCACCCCTTCCTCCACTAGATAAGGATGTGCTCCAAAGGTAGTGATGAATTCCATGACATCGTCAAATGGAAAAAGTTGCATTTTAAAGGTAGAGATAAATGTTAGAACAACCTCCACTAAATAAGATTGAGTTTCGAAGGAAAATATGGATCCCACAACAAATTCACCCCAATATCATTCAAATATGCATTAACAGTATGCCTTCATGCAATAATTTCACTCTTAACCTCTCTCTCTCTATGAGTGTGTTAAAATGGTAAAGGATGCTCCCTCACACTTCATGCAATAATTTCATTCTTAACCTCTCTCTCTCTATGAGTGTGTTAAAACGGTAAAGGATGCTCCCTCACACTTAAATCCAAGACAAATTGTTCCATAGTAATGGGTTAACCTAGAGGTTCAACAAGTTATGGCCTAATCTATCATATCTGCATACATGGAGCTCTAAAAATTGGAAGATAAATATCTAGAAAGAAGAATTTATTTTCCCCTATGCAAATGGGGTTTTTTTATCGTAGAGTTTGATTCAATCAAGGATCAGGAAGTCATACTTAACAATGGCCCTTAGTTTTTGAGAAATATAACTTTTTGCGTGAAGTAATTTTTTCCAACATTTGATCCATCTTCAAACTCCCCTTATTCTGCTCAGGTATTGGTATGAATCCTAAAAATCCCACTGCCATTCAAGGGATTCAACTCCTTGAGAGATATAAGTAACGAATTTGGTAAATTCCACTTTTGAAGAAAATAAATAAAATAAAGATATATCACAACTTATTCTTGAATATGTGTTGAAATTGATGTTTCTAAGGGCTTCATGATAGATATTAACCTAGTGGACAAACGCTATACCTAGATGTGATCACTCAACTTATATGAGAAAGTAGCATTTCACCATCGAGCATATTTCATAACTAATAATGTAGCTATGTAATTCCCTTAGAATAACACAAAGAGAACTATAAAACCTCAAAACTAACCCACCTATTGGAAGGACACGATAGAGTGACATCATTTCATCAGTAAATAAGATCCCACATGTAAAATTAACCCTCAAAATCCCCTCTTTTGAAAGCCATACCTTCTATAGAAGCCTAATTGAATCCAAAATATCCCCCAATAGGAAGGAAAGAGAGCATGGAAATAGAGAAAAATTTTGCAACCCCCAATATACAATAGTCTAAATCCCCTTCAAATCAAAAGGATGAAGAAAAGAAGAAGTTAAAGTAAGACCAAGGAGATCGACAAAAACAACAAAATGAGACTCTAAATCCTTGAAACAAATAAAAGGAGAAACCATCAATTAGGTATCATTCGCATAAAGGTTCACATCCCATGAATCCTCCTCACATCCAAACCCCAAAAGACACACCCTTACATATCCCCAAAACTTCTCCTCTAAGTGGATGGCATATATGAGCTATGGAGGTAAAATATGAGGGTAATACCAATGCACTAGAAGCAAGGAAAGATAATGTGGCGAATGAATAAGTGGCTGGAAAGAAAATGAGGTTGATTTAGAGAAAGGAGAAATGGATCCTCAAAATCCACTCATTTCATTCCAATAAAAACAATAATAATAGAAATAAGTTTTGATCACTTTTTCTTATTCAACAAAGTGATCAATTATCGTGATGGTGCTAGGAGAAATTAGGAACACCCTCCTTCATTTTTATAGAGTTAGTAGTATTCTTTATCAATATTGGATATTCTTTTATCGCTTAAGGGAATGGAAAGGGAGAGTGTTATGCAGTGAAATTCCACTATCTTGTAAATAACAATAAATGTTCTTTAAAATAAAAAATATTCATTTTCGGCCACAAATCTACCCATGAAAGGACCAAGAAGTTCCAAATCATAAAGTGATAAGAAAAAAAGTGTTGAACTACAAAATGTGTTTTCTCAGCTTAACATAAATATGCCTTTGAAACATAAACAAGAAAAATATGCATCTAAGACAACTTAAGAACAAACAATACACATAACATGGGTCTATCAAAAACATTTAAATGATTTGACCATTCATTTTTTTTAGTCGAAACAGAGATTTATATTAAATAAAAAAAAGGCTACATCGAATCTAGTAGCAATGTACATTCTTCAGATTCATCAGTTTGCAACCAAAATATACATTGATTGAAACATATAACCAATATTTTAAGAGTCCTAACAAAAAAGAAAATCTAGGTTTTCTTACAAGTGGCCATCCTTACATAGAAAGCCCAAAAACAATAGAGTCGATAAAGCATATTACAAATGGCAGTTAAATGAAATTTCTTAAGCATTTTTCTCTTCGTTAGAAGGGTGAGGGTTAGGTCCTTCAATTTCCATAGGTTCCCAAGGATGGTGGAGTAATTATTATTCTTTCTAGATTTCATGGGATGAATTTTTTGTTCTTTGATTATTAGAGGCCACTGAAATATTTTTCACCTGCAAGGAGAGCATCAAGTTGCAAATTCTATTGATTTCTAACTCCAAGGAATCAATTATTTTCTTCTATAGATATGGAATTCTCATGGTATTTCCATTACGAGAGGAGAAAACATGGCCCAATTAAAAAATATTTGAGGTTATCGCTAGAAATGCAATGATATTTCTTCAAGTTGATAAATAATTTTCCAAAATTATTTGATTGTCTCATTACCCATTGCTATAGAATGAAGATACCCAAAAATATCTCCAATCCAAAGACAATTTCCCAACCAACAATAGGTAAAGAGGACCATAGACCTAGGTTCTATAGAAACCAAGGGTGGACCAAGAAAACCAAAACCACGCAATGTTAACCCATTCGCAATGATTGCAAAATTATCAATAAAAAGACCCAATCCATTTTTTAGGAGCCAATTAACAAAAATATTGAGTTTCCTTTTAGAAAAATCAAAGTGAATAAACCAAAGTTTCAGGGGTTTTCTTGCCAAAACACATCATTTGGAGTGGCATTGTCTAACCATTTGAAAGAAATTGATTTCTTAAGGGATAAAAAAATCACACATGTGCTCCACTACAACCCTTTGTTTTACAAAATCTTTCCTCCAATCAAATTTTGTCAACATCACAAATTGGCTCCCTACAAATCCTAAACACTAAAATCCTCACTGTAACCTCTACCCTAGTTTTTACCATAGTCAAGGAGTAACATGGGACTAACATAAATCTCATATACACTAACAAAACCACCACATTATTCTAACATGTTGACATAGTCAAAACCACAAGAGCAGTCATCACTGAGGCCAAGCAAGCCCAAAATTACAAAACTAGCCAACAAAATTTGCACAAAACCCTGACCTTCCATCCTAAGGAGCCAAAATGAATTCCAATTGGAAATGAATTACCATGAACCAAGTATATGGAAACAAATGAGAAGGGGGAATGGATCTCCACCTCATATGTTTCCAAAAAAGATGGAAACCCAAAGCCATTATGAAAAAATTCCAAAAGTATAACAAATAAATCAAGCTAGGGGATTGAGAAATGGCTTAAACCCCCATTTTTTGATATATTTAATATACTTTTAATTAAAAAAAAAATTGTATCCCAATAATCCACCTCAGAGTTAAGATCTTGTTTGATATGCAAAAAGGTAACCTTATCAAAAGAATAAAGTTCACATTTGATTCTTAATAACAAATTCATGAGTTTATTCTACATTGGATTTGATTGGAGTATCATTGATTTAATATCCAACACGAAATATCTAAAAATAAATAGTTTTCGATGATCCAAGTGGATATTGGTGGCCACCCAACTATTCCATTAGCTCAAAACATAGTTTTCCACCTTGACAGTTTTTCTACAGTTTTGTGGGTCCTAAGCTTCTGGGGTTGTTTTGAGGCCCTAAACAAATTTTTTTTTTATATTTGGGGGATCAAACAATATATTTCATATTTTTCTTAGGCCTGGTTGGAATGTCTACTTCTCAGCTAGACCTTTTCAACTAGCTATTGTTCACCCAAAACAGAGATCGTATGCAAAAGTTATTCCCTTGGGAAGTTAACGTATCAACTACCCCATCAGGACCCACAAACCTTTTTGAATTTCATCTCCCAGTGTTAGGGACCTAACCTCCCTAACCCATCACATAGGTATAATAATATGTTTTCCATGTAATAAAGTCTGATATTAATAAGTCCTAGTAATAAATAAGAATCAATCAAATATAAGATGACCTAATAGAAGCTTCCGCTTCTGGAAGATCTTCCCCTAGATTGTTCTTTTGGTAGATAGATTTGGTAGAAATAGGATTTGAGGGCATGAGAAGTCTTTGTCTTGAGAATTATTGTAATAGAGTGTTTCTCTTCTAGAGGTTTCCCCCTCAAAGAGGCAAGTGAAAATTGTTTCCTATCAATAAAGGTATTATTTTGGTGTTGTGGTTTCATATATTGTGTTGTTTCATTGCTATTCTCTATAGTATTTATATTTTTTTCTATTATAATAGAATTGGTACCCTACAAGTGGTATCAAATCACTTTCCTTGGAAGGAAATTGTGGGTTATTTTTTCTAGGCTAGAGATGTATTCTGGTGTCTTAAATCTACAACAATATTTCATTCAACGCATAAATCCGTGGTTGGGGAAGCATACACACAAAAACTACAAGTGGTACTTAAGTGCATATTGTTGGCCACCCTTTTAACACCAGTTGATACCCCTTCAAGTGGTAGTGCATCATACAACACATGTATACAAATCGACCCAGATATCCTAAATCCATTCGTAGATAAACCTATCGACCGCCTGATTGTTATAGTTCCACCAAGAACAACACTCAAGAAGATACTTTCTAGTACTTGGGTAATCAGGTAGTACAACTAAGGGTACGATCTAGCCTTGTTAGTCAGTGCCATGAGATATTGGGTTGAGTACAAATATTCAAACATGCATGTATATCAAAGAGATATAGCATAGGGAAAACCCTTGTTTGTAGAAACCCTAAACACCCTAACCCTTGGGATGAAAACAAAGAAGAAAAGGAGCATACATGATCTAATATCGTGCAACCTTTCCTCCTGCATAATGGTTGAAAAATTCCTACACATTTATTCCTGTTCAAAATTTAGTGAGTTTGGATCCTTCATGCACCATTATTTGAGACATATCCCATTGGATTCCTCTCTTTTCCCTGATCACAGTCACACCTATCATTTTTCAGCCTTTTGTTTCCATGGACATGACCCCTTCCAGACACCTCTATTTGGAACCTCTCCCATTGACCTACTCTCTTTGCACTGATTGTAGTGGTACCATTCACCAATGTCCCTTTTTCTTACAATCCCACTTCGCCCCCCTGTCCCATCCCCATGGCCCACAACCTCAACCAATATTGGGAACAATGTATCAATGCCTTGGAAAAAGATAATGACAAAGCCTAGATTTATATTCATTCCCTTACTTCCAATATTTCTAACCTCAACTCTTGGCATGCTTTGCTCGAATCACTTCCTGTTGGGTATGTGTTATATTCTTTTCATGGTTAGAACTAGTGTCTACGTTGCACCGGGAATGCATGGGGGTAATATTGGGGTAGATTTCCCCCTTTCCCTATGGTTCATAGGGGGGCAGGAGCCCCCCTATGTGGGGGTTTGAGGTCAACACCCCCGAAAAAAAATTGGTAGTTTTTTTCCTCTGTTTTTGAGTGGTTTTTCGACACATGGTTTTTGTCGATGGTTTTCTATTTCCGGTTAAGGAATTAGGATTGTTGACTAGTCTATATTATTGGATTAGGTTTTTGGATTCTACATGATTCTATATGCATATTTTATTGTAATCAATGTATGTGGAGATGAATATAGAATATGTTGGTTTTCCCAGTTCGAGTTTCCAGGGTAAAAATCGTTGTGTAATGTGTGTATTTTTCATTGTATATTTTTTGTTCTTTTATTGAAAATATGTTTGCGGTAAATAATTGTATAAGGTTAAAATCTACACTTACCACATCCATCACTCAATTGACTTTCATGTGTCAAGAATCCCAGAACGTAGTGAAGAATTTGACCACCTTGTTTAAGTTCACCCCAGATCCCTTCTCTTCTACCACACCTTATAACCTTGAAGGTCCTGAATCCACCCAGTCCACATCCTTTCCTTCCAACCACTTTTAGAAATACCAGCATCCCCCTTGCATGGAGGTGAACAAATTTAATGGCTCGAACCATAAAGGTTGGGTCACTCAAATGGAACACCATTTCTCTTTGTATGGTGTTCTCCATCTAGATTCCAAACGTTGGCAATGGTGGAAATGGAGAAAAAAATCCTGCCAAGGATATGTGGTTTGGACATAATGTTTTGTAGATATTTATGGCATAATGGAATACTTTATAGTTTCTTTTGAGCGCTTGGATTTTTGCACAGAGGGGATGAATGATGCTTTTCTCCAAAAATGCTTTATTAGTGGCCTCAAGTATGAGATCCATGCCCATGTCCTCGTGGATTTCTCTCAGAGTTGACTAGAAGATACTAAAATAGCTAAGGAAGAACAACATGTTGTCTCTTCTCAAAATAGAAACCATCCTTTCTTTCTCACCTTAAACTCACCACTCTAGCCCCTCCTTCCACTCCACTGAAGATAGAGAAATTAACCCAAGTAGAAATGGATAAACACCAACTCAAGGGCCTTTGTTATAGTCATGATGTTTATAACAAAGGAACAAGTGTAAGGAAGAAAATATTTTTATGGCCATCTTTGAGGATGTTTCTATAGAAGAGGTTGAGGCCCCCTATGGTCAAGTTACCAGAGCCAACTGATATTATTCTTCCCCTGGACCCCCTAGAAGTTGAACCAATCATTTCACTAAATGATATCACTAGATTTTTTGCTCCCCAAACCCTCAAGCTAATTGGTTACATTAAGCATCAAAAGGTCATCATCCTTATTGACAGTGGCATCACCCATAATTTTATTCATCATCCCATTTCCCAAGAAACTAATTTTTATATTCGTGTAGTCAACAACTATCAAATCATGAATGCCAACAGAGGTTCCATGAAATGTGGGGGGAATTGTGAAAATTTGTGTCACCAAATTGGTCAGTACAACATGAAATCTCATATGTTTTCTATCGACATGGGTGGTTGTGACATTTTTCTTAGTTCAGAATGGTTACAGACTCTTGGTCCCATCCTTGTGTATTTTAAGGAATTAACCATGGAATTCATCCAAGAGGGTCAATAGTATAAGTTCCAAGGCATCACCATCGACTCCCCTAAAATGATCAGTTCCCATAACATCAAAAATATCCTCAAGAAAGGTCATTCTGGCATTATCTCACAACTCCATTCCATTCACTCCATTGAGACACCCTATGTGCATCTTCACCTCCAATCCATCATCTCCAAAAATAAAGGTTTTTATTTTCCACCCCACGGGGACTTTCCCCTTCCCATAGTGTTCATGATCATTCCATTCCCCTAGTCCCTGGGAAACTTCCTCCTAGTGTTCTCCCTTATCATCATCCTCTTTCCCAAAAAAATGAAATTGAGAAAATTGTTAAAGAATTGCTCAACGTGAGTGTTATCCATCCTAGTACCATCCCTTATTCTTATCATGTGCTCATGTTACTTAATAAATAAGGCTCTTGGCGCACATGTCCCGAACTTCACGCCCTCAACAAACTCACCATCAAAGAAAAATTTCCCATTCCTATCATTGATGATCTCTTGGATGAATTGATTGGTGACAAATACTTTATTGAACTTGATCTCCATTATAGCTACCACCAGATACATATGAAAGAGGCATACATTCCTAATACTTCTTTTCATACTCATGAGGGCCACTATGAGTCCTTGGTCATTCCCTTTTTCTTGTGTAATTCTCCCTCCATTTTCCAGAGCCTCATGAATCATGCCTTTCATCCTTTTCTCCATCATTTTGTCTTACTTTTATTTGTTGATATTCTCATCTATAGTAAAACATGGAAAACCCATCTTTCCCATGTGGATCAAGTTCTTCATCTACTCTCTCAGAACCAACTTTCCCTCATACAATATAAATGTTCTTTTAGAGCCTCGGAAGTGCAGTACTTGGGTCATATTGTTTTCAAGGATGGTGTGAGGGTGGATACTAAGAAAATTGAAGCTATGAGGGATTGGCCTCATCCCAATAATAGCAAGAGCTTGTGTGGGTTTCTCAGTTTAACAAGCTATTATTGCAAGTTTGTTAAGAATTATGGAAAAATTGTAGTGCCTCTCACTGCTCTCCTTAAAAAGAATGCCTTTTCTTGGACTCCAACAATTGACCACTCCTTCCAAGCCTTGAAAGAGGCTATGTAAACTACTCATATCTTATCCCTTCCCAACTTTAGAAAGACCATTGTCCTGGAATGTGATGCTTCATGGAAAGAAATTGGCGCCATCCTTATGCAAGATTGTAACACCCTGTTTCCCCCAAATTTGTAATTAATCCTAATACAGGAATTACCATGCTAAAGCATGATGAAAATGTAAATAACATTATGAATTTATATTACAGAACTGCTGAGAGGGGATGTGCAGAAAAAGAGACCAC
>ML803688.1:168602-179888 GCA_009831015.1 Picea engelmannii
TAAACTTTCTCTTGAATGCTTACTGTTTTCACTCTTCAGAAAAACAAGTGTTGATCACTGTTATGAGGACTATGAAGATGACTTCTGAATAGAAGCTTAGTTTCTCTTTCACATTCATCCTTAGAATAGGTTTTATGCTTACTTTTTTTACCATTTAGAAAAACAAGTGCTGATCACTGTTATGAGGACTATGAAGATGACTTCTGAATAGAAGCTTAGTTTCTCTTTCACATTCAGCCTTAGAATAGGTTTTATGCTTACTATTTTTACCATTTAGAAAAACAAGTGTTGATTACTGTCATGAGATCTATGAAGATGACTTCTGAATAGGAGCTTAGCATCTCTTTCACATTCARCCTTAGAACAGATCTTTGGTTTATCTCCATAAAAGATAAAAACTATCTCTAAAATCCATATACTTTGGACATGCCTCTAAGTCTTACAAACACCGGATTGATAATAAATGCACTCTAATTTACTTGGGTAGATTTGGAGCTCAACAATTTTCACAAAATATGACATTCGAAAGTGGATATTGAATACCAAACTCAGAGAGAAGCCCCCACAACCAAATAGCCCGTGTGGCTACATTCACTGCTCCTCTATACTCTGCCTCTATTGTAGATAATGAAATTGTGGATTTTTTCTTGCTAGACCAGTAGAATGGCCCTGAACCAAAGATGAAAACATAACCAGAGGTGGACTTGCGGTCTATACCATCACTAGCCCAATCAGAATCCATGTACCCAATTAGTGAAAGTGGGCAATCTGCAGCATAAAAGATACCAAAACTGGGAGTACCTTTCACATATCTAAGGATTCTCTTTGCATATTTTCAGTGAAGCTCATGAGTATCCTGCATATATCTAGAACAAACTCTTACTTCAAAATATATATCAGGTTGGGTGTGAGTAAGAAACAACAAAATCCCAACCAACTATTGATACAGTGTATTGTCCACCAAAGGTGTAGTACCCACATCCTCAAATCTGACCCCTGAAATAAAGGGATATGTTGTTGGATTTCATTCTTTCATATGAAAGCAAACAAGTAGATCCCATGCATACTTATACTATGCCATATTGATCCCTAAAGTAGACTGAGAAACTTCAAGACCAAGAAAGTAGTGTAACAGTGCCAAATCTGTCATGGAAAATCGATCATGCAATGCTGATTTTGTCAAATCAATAGTTGAAGTAAGGTTCCCTGTCATCAGTAAGTCATCTACATAAAGTACTATCAGAAAGAGGGAATCATCATGTTTCATAAAATAAACATTCGGATCAGATTTGCATCGAATGAATCCAATGGAAAGTAGGAAAGAATCCATCTTTGCATACTAGGCTCTGGGAGCCTGTTTTAGGCCATACAAAGATTTCTTTAATCTACAAACAAGGGAAGATTTCTGAATGTATCCCTATGGATGATCCATATAGATATCCTCCTTGAGATATCCATGAATAAATTCACTCTTCACATCCATGTGGTGAACTTCCCATCTGCGAGAAGCGGCAATGGCCAAAACTAGTCGAATGGAGTCCATTTTTGCAACAGGTGCAAATGTCTCTGTGTAGTCTATACCATGTAGCTATGAGTATCCTTTTTCCACAAGTCAATATTTTTACTTGTTGATCTCACCATATCCAGCAATATTTTTTCGATATATCCATCGGCATTGAACAAGCTTTCTTCTTTTCGGAAGTGGAACCAAGTCCCATGTGTTGTTGTCCATAAGAGAAAAGTACTCTTCATCCATGGCAGCCTCCCAAAGTGGGTTTCTAGTAGCCTAAAAGTGTGACTTTGGATCTGAACCAAGTGACATATATAAATGTATGGGAAGCAAAGGTTTTGTGGCAGCCAAGGCTTGAGGATCCCCAAAAAACTGTGATCTAGTTCTTCTTGTATCTGCAGGATCACCGACTAGTTCACCCGCATCTTCCAGAGTTTTCTCCACCCAAGTTGGAAACTGAGTTGGAGCAGACATGACCTACTCCTCATACTCTATATCAGACCCAAAATTATGCTCCGATGTATGCTCTGAAGTGCTTGAAGAAGTTTCTGAATCCTCCTCATCAGTGACAACAAGCGGTTCCTCGGCAAGGTCTTCTGAAAAATCATGCAGTGATTCTTCTTCAAACTTCACACTTCGAGATAAAATAAAATTTTCAGTGTGAGAGTCCAGAAATCTATATCCTTTAACACCTTCAGGATATCCTACAAATATTCATTCAACACTTTGAGGCTCTAAATCCTTCCTCTTATCTGTCGGAATGTGAGCCCATGCTCGTGAACCAAAAATACGAAAGTGCGACACTTTCGATTTCTTACCGGTCCAACATTCGAAAGGAGTGGTGCCTTTGAGTGATTTATGAGGAACTCAGTTTTGAATGTATGTTGCATAATTAATAGCTTCATCCCATAGCTTGGGAGCTAATGATTTTGACTGTAGCATACAATTTTCCATCTCTTTTAAGGACAAGTTTTTCCTCTCCGCAACATTGTTCTGCTGTGGTGTATATGGCACTGTGTGTTGTAGTTGTATACCTGCATCAATACAAAGTTGTTGCACATATTTGTTGAAATAATACCTCCCATTATCAGTATGGAGTATCTTAATATTACACCCAGACTCATTCTTAGCAAGTGCTTTAAATTCTATAAGGCATTCAAATACTTCCGATTTTAATTTCAAAAAAAATACCCAAGTAAAGCAAGAGAAATTATCTATGAAGGTGAGTACATATCGAGCCTTACTGATTGAAGGCTGTGGGAATGGGCCTATTATTTCACTGTGAATCAACCCAAGAGGTGAAGAATCTCTCTATGCCTTCCCTTTGCCAATCTTTCTCTCTGGAATGCATCCTTGACATACATCGCTTGTGAATTTAATAGTTGGCAATCCTTCTACCATGTTTTCCTTGTTGAGTTGATGCAAGTACTTATAGTTTAGATGGAAAAATATTTCATGCCATAACCTGTTGATATCATTATATTGTGACATAAATACATTGCTAATAGATTTAGGAACAAAGTGGGAGAAGAAATACAAACGAGAACTGTGATCTTCAATTCCATGTGCAAGTTGTGAGCCTGTGGAAATGTCAGTAATCACTGCGGAGTTCGGAGTGAAATCCACCTTCCTTCCAGAGCCAGAATGAGTGATCTGATATATCAAAAGAATATTTTAAAACAATGAAGGAACATGAAGCACATTTGTGAAGCATCCCCCTTCAAGATCAACAATTCCTTCTCCGCACACCTTTGTGGGTGTGGCATCTCCCAAGTAAATTGGGGATCTAGTGCTTTCTTCAATGGAGGAAAATTCATCTTTTGATGCAGCCATATGGTTCGATGCACCTAAATCAAGGATCCAATATGATGGAGTGGATGTGACAGCCATTAAATCATGACCATCTCGTGCTCTCCCTCTCATTCTATTATCATCTTTCTTCTTTGCATTTTCGGGCACTGTGAGATTGTGTTGTTGCAATTGCTTAGCCATCGCATCAATAGTCTTCCTCATGCAATTTTATTTGGGATGAAAACATTTGGAATAGTAGCTACAATTTTTTTTTTCCTTAGTCTTCTTACCCTTAGGCTCAGAAGAGTTATCTGAAGATTGTGCGGATCTCTCCTTCTTCGATTCAGGAAATTTACCCGTTCCTTTTTTCTTGTCTTTTCCACTGCTCTTTGAAGCATTAGTAGCCGCAAGTGATTGGCTCTTGGAATGCTTGATGGCACCCATTTGGAATAACTTAGCTTTATCTTGAGTCAATGCTGCAATGAAATCATTCAATGGAGTCATTTTCCATTTTTCCTTAGTCAATTTAGATGCTTGAAAAGACGACACAAATACGGAATATTCAAGGCCTAATTTTGAGAGAATTGAAAGGATGAGTTGTTCTTCCTCTTTTGTGACTCCACATGCATTAAGTTCAACAAGGAGGGATTTGAAATTGGTGAAGAATTATTGCAGGTTGCTTAAATGAATTGGACTTAGGGATATGAGTTCATTCTCCAATTGATGCACTCTCATTGCATCCCACTTGCCGAATAGTCCTTCAAATGTGGTCCAAACCACCTCGGGAGTAGTGGCTCTACTGACATGAAAGAGGATATCTCTAGAAATTTATAGGAATATCAACCCAATTGCTTTATCTAATTTATTGAAATACTTTATCTTCTCCGCTGCAGCAGTCAGTTCTTTCTCTGTTCCCATTGTTACCCGGTAAAGCCCTTTGCTTTGAAGGAGCAGAGAGATCTCTGTCTTCCATTCGAAGTAAATGTAAGGATTTAGAATGAGTTTTGTGGGATGAGAGAGATGATCCATTTCTTATTTCTATGACTCTTGATGATCTATACCTGCAAAAATAAAACTGTGTACAATCCACTAGATTCAACCTAGCTCTGATACCATGTAGAATTCTTGCAAAAACCCCGATAGATCTTGAATTCTAGTTAAATTGAACACAAACAATTTGTTGATATTCAAGAGATGAGAGAAATTTTTTGCTCCATAAATTAGAGAATTATATTAATCAAAAATGAATATACATGAGCAATCATCCTCAAAAATAAGAGAGGAGGTGAATATATAGAATTTCCAACATAGAAATTCTAGTCAAAAAAAGATAGAAATAGATAAAATCAGTGTCATAAGCTAAGGGAGACCACATAGTTTGACTTAGACCACTAAATATACATGTCACACACTCATTAATGTCCACAAGAGTTAATTGATGTGCATTAGCTCACTTAAGCTCATTTAACTGACAAGAGAAGTAGTTCCAACTCACTTAACTGACCCAAAATAGTAGTTACTAATAATAGTAACGGCAAAAATCATTAATTAAGGAATAAATATCTCACTCAAAGAGGAGGTGTACATTACCCAATAATATATGAGTTTTTTCATGGGGGAGTTGGAATAAATAATGAATAAATCAAGAAAATCAAGAATAAATTGAGAAAATCAAGAACTGGGAGTTGAGTCTTGATCTAAAATTAGTAGTTTTCCCTAAAATCTAGTGATGAGGCGCCCTTCTTCTCTATGTGGCCAAATTAGGTGAAATAAAGTGTAAATGAATGTATTAACCAATATCTAGGATTCTAAGCTAGGTATAAACTAATGTAAGTTATGTTTATTCTCCAACACACATCAAATACACATTACATCAATATTTACATGGAAACCCAAATGGGAGAAAACCATAGAATGATTTCTTATATGTATCAAGAATTCAATCATAGGAAGCACCAACTTCCAAATTCTCCAGCTGCAACTAGAAGGAGGATACAACCACCTATTCTTAGGCTCCAACCTGAAGGAAGATAAAACTCATTGAATTCAATGGCTCCAACCAGAAGGAGGCTACAACCCCCTAGGTTCTCTGACTACAACTGGAAGGTGGCTACAACCACCTAGTTATTAGGCTCCAGCCTGAAGGAAGCTCTAGCTCCCTGATTCTCTAGCTACAACCAGAAAGAGGATACAACCTCCTATGTTCTCTGGCTACCACCAGAAGGCGGCTACAACCACCTATACTTTCCCCATCCTACAGCCCTGAAATATAAGTGTCAAATGATGAAACAACTTGCTACAATGTCACTGTGAGATATATCACTGTAAACATGTACCAACAACCTATAACCAACCTATGCCAAAATCCTTTAATCAATCATGTACTAGAAGTCAACCTATACCAAAAAATACCAACATGTATGTGACTTGTATATACTGCAGTTCGTGTATGTACTTAACATGTCTACACTGCAACCAACATATGTGTGTGTCTTGTCTATACTGCAGCCTGCATACACCCTCTAAGAACTTAGGGTTTTGACTCTTTGTTAGCTCTCTTACTGTCATTTTCACTGCCATTGTCACTGATACTATCACTATCACTGCCACTGTCACTTCCACTCAACCAGATCCTCTCACATTGATCATATACCAAAGACACCTCACAACTATATGTCCAACAACCACATGCCTCAACCAACCATGATCCAATATCACCACATACCATCACAAGATATGTGTCTCAACCATGTACCAACCTGTACCATGCATCAACCTATACAACAACCATACATCAACTTGTACTATCAACCATGTACCTTTACCGTATAGCATACCATGTGCCAACCATGAAAATCAACCATGCACATCAATACATGTACCTTATATCATGTACCATAATATATGTTGAACAAGTAATACCAAGAGTGTATCTCAACCAAGTACCATCACCACTAAGATATGCCTCCTATGCATGTACTACCATATGCCAAGTGTATATCTCAATAATGCATCAATATCAATGGTAGACCACTAACACAACAACCATACACCTTGTACCAATAAACCAAGAAGTGTACCAACAATGTATCTCACCCAACATGTACCATATACCATGAAATTCCTCTAGTCATATGTCTCAAGCATACTCATCAATATAAAAAATATGTAGTCTCATAACACAATATGACAAGCCTTAAGCATATGCCAATACCACAAAGATGTGCCTCTAATAATGAACCATAAAAACCATATACTAAGTACCAAGAGTGTGTCTCAAAATTATAACAATCTTACCTCAACCATGTACAACCTGTTTCATATACCATACCATTAACCATATGCAGATCTGTACCATGTCATCAATGAAGCATATTTAACACCTTATGCATGCCCATCATGCATACATCACCACAGAATATGAATTTCCCTTAACCATATACAAGTAACCATAAGATCTATACTATGACAACCATATCAATATTGTACCATGCATAAGACTGCTTCTCACTCAGCAAACCAACCAACATAACCATACCCAAATATCACAACAACCATACCAAGAATGCCTCAAGCATTCACCATACTATAAGAAAAAGTAACCATCAAAAAAACACGTAACCATACTAGAAATTATATATCTTATTTGAACATGTAGAATGATGACTTGGGAACTTGCTTTAGACTTCAGGGACCTAGCACTAATATCTACTCAAATTTTTCATGATATTTTCACGTGTATGCTACCTATTTTATTGTCATCCCATGTATGTATGCTACATGTTGTATTGCCAGCTTGCGTATGTATGCTACTTGTTCTAATGTCAGCCTACGTATGCCTTAGAAACTAGCGTTTTTTCAAGTTCTTCAACTCTGAAAATTTCATCCCTTCATACCTTCGCTACCTCATAAATATACCGCCATATTCAACCTCAAAAATACCAAAGATAAACCATAACCATTCACTAAACCATAACAATCCACTAGATATGTTTTCAATATAAGTGTATGTGAATGTACTAATGAATGACTCCATGAGGTGTATTTATACAAGTGATAGGTAACTCCCCTCCTTAATTTAGGGATTCTAGGGTTTTCTTGTTACAACAAATTTACCCCTTTATTCACCAACTTGTAACCAACTAGGGGTTTACCTTATCCATATATGAGTGTATTACCTTCATTTACCCTTTCCTTTATTTCCTTATTCGTCAAAGAAACTTGGGTCCCATGACCACACCTATGGGTTTCTTGTAGACTTCTACAGAGAATCTTCCCATGAGGGTGATGCTTAAATCTACACCATAAGGGGACTATTTGTTGGAACAGGAGCAAACCCAGGGTTCAACACTTCAATAACACACCAACACAACCCTAACTATCATCCCTTTAGGCAACACCTGCGAAGCAGATGAAGTCTCACCTGAGGTAGAGGTAGGGGGGTTGCGGGAATCAGGTGTCTACAACCTAGCTGGGACACAGATCTGTGATCACAACACTTAACATAGTACTTAGCCAACAATGTGGTTTAAGCTATGGTTCTTATTCACATCGTAGATCAAACCCTAAACACATAACAACGTTGTAATAAACAAATCAACACTTCTAAGAAATTTAGCATAAGCATGGATCTAACATTCATTCACATCATAAAGCACTAATCATTCATATATCTATCTATCATACATCAAGGATAATGCATGAAGTAAATAGATACATAAACACCATGACCAATATTTCACAAATCACATCAACACAGGATATACGTGGTTCACCCTAGTGTGGGTCTATGTCCACCAACTCTTCTTCTTCTTTATTAGTCTTCTTCAATATTCTTACAAGAACAGAGCCACAAAGCTCACTCTGCACTGGACATGTGATCTACGCACAACGCACTAGATCCACCTTCCTCGAAATCAGGTCACGACACAAATCCTAACATAGTCTTTCTGCAAAAATCCTTTTACAATACTCTTGCACTTAGCTCTGCAAGTCTTAGCACATATTCTTGCACAAAGCTAGCTGGTTATGCACTAAGCCAATTACAGTCACTAGTAACTGTAACTACTTCTTACATCCTTAGCTACTTATTTATACATTACAAAAAGGGCCTAGATATGGGTAAACCCATGGGATGACATCCCATACCCATTACATAAACCCTAAAAGCCCAAAAATCCTACAAAATGGGCAAGATCCCGCGATCTCCACTTCGCCTGGGTGCTCCGACTTCGACCAGACTGTCGAAGTCCCAAAAATGGTCAAACACGACCAATGTTTCCACAAAACTTGGTCATGGGCCAACACTTCTCTGCAATATGTATAGGTTGCCTGTGAAATGTTTCCTTTCCCCTCTTCGAGTAATGTTTATTGTCCATTGGTGCTTCCTCATGTAATTCAATAACATATATAAAAATCATTCAAAATTTAATTTATTCACTTGTCATGTTCACTTGACCATACTATCAAATGATTTTTTTTTTATGACATATATTTTTTTGACAATTTCTCTTTCCCTGTTTTGATATACCTTTCATTGCTTTCCTTTCTCTAATCAACTGATTTCAATGATTCCAATTGAAAATACATCGGTATGCATCATTTCTGACCCATGCTCTCAATACCTGCTAAGCATATGACGAATACATCTATGTCCATATGTCACAATCTATCCATAACTCTGCTAATCAACTATCCATAATGTTGACCCATTCTCCACTATCCTATTCTGAAGACTTCATTTGAACATGACATATAAAATGTGTCCATTGCAAACCAAACTTTTCATGTCTATAACATTATGTATTGATGATATCTATGCCTGAAAACAAACATAAAATTCTTCCTGTGTAATTTTAAACTAACACCTGTGTGGGAACATTGCTTTCTTAATCGATCAATTTATCATTCTATACTTCAAATATGTCACTTCATAATGCATGAAAGATGGTTCTCTTATATGAAGTGTCTATTGAACTGACTCTCCCTATTCAATATTCATATTTATTAGGAGTCTCCAAGCCAGATGGCTTATAAAAATACTCACTCTGATGCAAAGTAATATTCCTCTCCGTATGTTGGCTTATCATCTCTTTGAAATCTGACTTCTTCCTTTTGTTAGTGAATTCATCTTGCACTACAATTTCTTAAAGTACAATCTCTTGAACATGTTCTTTATTCTTCTGCTCTTATTTTTTGTCTCTCACTACTGCAAATCCTGCAATCTTTGGGCTTGTTCTTTATTCACTTGTTCTTCTGGTTTTTCATTTCTTGTCCAAACCTCCCTATGTCTGACATCTTCCTTTTTCCATGTATATTTTTATTCATCTCATATTATTGTCAATCCTGAGAGTATGACTTATGGGTGTCCTTCATTCATTTGATATTCCTTCGCATGCTCTTGTTTTGTTTTCCAAACCTTCTTATATCTGATATCGGTGTTCTCTTTCATGGAAGTATCGATCATGCTTCTACAATCACGAGCTATGTGTCCATAGTTATGGAATTTGTAACATCCAATGTTATGTCGGGCCACATAAGAAGTTAGTACAATAAAAACAATGACTATAAAAGAAATTTACATACCTAGGAGTGAAAGATCTTCTTTGTTGTGTAGTCCTTCTAGATTCCTTCCTTGGCTAATCATGATATTGTCTTTTGTGGATCCCTTCATTATGTTTTTGTTTCCAGAATTTGGTGTGTCTTGTTGAAGATGTATCTCTATTATTATTCTTTGATTCTTGTTGGCCATGATTCCTTCCTTTGAGTACTTCTGCATAACTCTTACTCTTTTCTTCATTTTTATTTTTTGGTACCTTGGAATGCTTCTCTTCATTCTCTATTATTGATGTGGATGTTCTATATTTTCAATGTTCTTGTTGATCTTGAAGATTTTTATTCTCAATGTGACAACTTCTTATTCAAGATTCTCGACCTCTTCTCCTTTCTTCATCATATGCATCATCATGAATTCTTCTATCCTCTTTGCTTCTTCAAGTTGTATCTTCAATGTAATTATTTATTCTTCAAGTCTTATCTCTTCTTGACCAAACTCTGTCTCAAGCTACTTTAAATCATTAGTTCTTTCCTTGAGATGATTTGTTAATATCTTCTCTCTCTTTTCATCTTCCTTTCTTTTGGTTTCCAAACATTTCTTCTCTTTTATTGATTCCTTTCTCAGTACTTCTATTTCAGCTTCCAAACACTACTTATCGTACATCTGAATTGTGTATGTTTCTTCAATCTTTCTGGCTTTTTCTAGTTGAGGTCTTAAGTTCTCGATGATTTGTTGGGATTTTTTGAAACTTTGAGAACTTTGGTTTTGCTTCATCAATTCTATTGTGAGTGACTTATATTCTTTTCTTTATTTATTTAGTTCATATAAAGCACTAATTAGGTCTTCCTTTTCAATATCAATAGTGTCTTCTATTTCATCATATTCAATTTTCAAGTAATGGAATTCAATTCAATATGTTTGCGCTTTTCATAGTTAAATCAAAAGAACTCACCTCTATTGGATTTTGTCACTTCACACTCTTATTCTTATTAATCTATCTAACATGGTGAGCATCTTTCTTCTTGTTTTGTACATGTATCTTCTTTAGAAAATTATGACGTTGTGATGGGATAAAAATAGACATCATGTAGCTTATCCCAAATTTCTTTAGCTGATGAACACTTTCCAACCTTTTCTCTTACTGGATCGGGTAATCATTCGTAGATGAAATCCATACCTACTTTTTTATTCTTCTTCAATTCATTCATGGATGTAGTATTTTGTTTCTTTGTATCATTATATCATATCACAACTAAATACCAAATATCACATCATTGTGCCTCTAAAAATACCTTCATCCTCCAACTCCACAATTCATACTTTAGACACTTCTGACCATTTAACATTGGTGCTCCATTCACATTGTACTCCATGATCTACCTTCCAGTGGTTAAATTGTTTCTTTTAAGTAACCTCATTCTGATACCAA
>ML803688.1:179900-222170 GCA_009831015.1 Picea engelmannii
GAATCAGTATGAGCACTTTATACCACTTTTAACCACAATATATATTCTTTCACTTTATCAACAATGTTCAATAGTATATAATCAGTGTATCATCTATGATTACATTCAATATATCATGAGCATATAATCATAAGCAACATCACATCAACAAAATCACATCAAATACACAATAGACCAATATTTACATGGAAACCCAAATGGGAGAAAACCATGGAATGTTTTCTTATATGTATCAAGAATTCATTCATAGGAAGCACCAAATTCCAAATTCTCCAGCTACAATTGGAAGCAGGCTACAACCCCCTATTTGCAGGCTTCAACCTGAAGGAAGCTACAACTCCCTGAATTATCTAGCTCCAACCAGAAGGAGGATATAACCCCCTAGGTTCTTCAGATACAACTAGAAGGTGGCTACAACCACCTAGTTCTCAAACTCCAAATCCCTGATTCTCTCGCTACAACCAAAAGGAGGCTACAACCCCCTATGTTCTTTGGCTACAACCAAAAGGTTCCTACAACCACATATCCTTGCCTCATCCTTCCACCCTGAAATATAAGTGTCAAATGATGAAACCACTTGCCACACTATCACTGTGAGATATATCACTGTAAACATGTACCAACAACCTGTAACCAACCTGTGCCAAAAGCATGTAATCAATCATATACCATAAATCAACCTATACCAACAAATATCAACAGGTATGTGACTTGTATATACTACAACTCGTGTATGTATGTTTCCTATCTATATTGTAGCCAGTGTATGTACGAGGATTGTCTATACTATAGCCTGCAAACACCCTTTGAGAACTTAGGGTTTTAACTCTTTGTTTCCTCTGTTACTATCATTCTCACTTCCAATGTCACTGATATTATCATTGTCACTACCACTATCACTGATACTCAACCAGATCCTCTCACATGGATCATATACCAAATACACCTCTCAACTAAATGTCCAACAACCACATGCCTCAATCAACCATGATCCAACATTACCACATACCATCACAACATATGTATCTCAACCATGTACCAACTTGTACCATGAATCAACCTATACCACAACCATACATCAACCTATATGATCAACCATGTACCAAACATGTACATGTATTGTATACCATACCATGTGCCAACCATGCAAATAAACCATTCATATCAATGATGCACATCAATACATTTACCTTATACCATGTACCATAAGATATGTTGAACAAGTAATACCAAGAGTGTATGTCAAACAAGTACCATCACCACTAAGAGTTGTCTCATATGCATGTACTACCATATGCCAAGTGTATATCTCAATAATATATCAATATCAATGGTAGACCACTAACACAACAACCATACACCTTGTACCAGTAAACCAAGAAGTGTACCAGCAATGTATCTCACCCAACATGTACCATATACCATGAAACTCCTCTAGTCAAGCATACTCCTCAATATCAAAAAGATGTAGTCTCATAACAAAATATGACAAGCCTCAAGTATATGCCAATACCACAAAGATGTGCCTCTAACAATGAGCCATAAAAACCATATACTAAGTACCAAGAGTACAACATCAACCATGTACAACCTATTCCATATACCATACCATTAACCATATGCAGATATGTACCATGTCATCAATGAAGCATCTCTAACACCTTATGCATGCCCCTCATTCATACATCACCATACAATATGAATGTCCTTCAACCATGTACAAGTAACCATAATATGTATATTGTGACAACCATATCAATATTGTACCATGCATAAGAGTGTTTCTCACTCAGCCAACCAACCAACATAAACCATATCCAAATATCACAACAACCATACGAAGAATGCCTCAAGAATTCAACATACCATAAGAAAAAGTAACCATCAAAAAAAACATGTAACCATACCAGAACTTCTATAGTTGATCTAAACCTACAGAATGATGACCTAGGAACTTGCTTCAGACTTTAGGGACCTGGTATTAACATCTACTAAAAAATTTCATGAGATTTTCACATGTATGCTACTTGTTGTATTGTCATCTCACATTGTATGCTACTTGTTTTACTATCAGCCCACGTATGTACACTACATGTTGTATTATCAGCCCATGTATGCCTCAGAAAATAGGGTTTTCTCAAGTTCTTCAACTTCAAAACTTTCGTCCCTTTAGACCTTTTCTACCTCAGAAAAATGTCGCCACATTCATGTATGTGAATGTACTAAAGAATGACTCCATGAGGTGTATTTATACAAGTGATAGGTAACTCCCCTCCTTACTTTAGCGATTCTAGGTTTTTCTTGTTACAACAACTTTATCCCTTTATTCCCCAACTTGTAACCAACTAGGGATTTCTTGACCACTCTTTGTGGCTTCCAACATCGCAAGACCATATCTTCCTAACTGTGAGGAACTACGTGAAGTTCCACATATCACCGGAAATGACAATACAAACACTATCCATCTATGAGTGTATTACCTTCATTTACTCATTACTTTATGTCCTTATTCGTCAAACAAACTTGGGTCCCATGACCACACCTATGGGTTTCTTGTAGAATTCTACAGAGCATCTTCCCGTGAGGGAAACGCTTAAAGCTACGCCATAAGGGGACCACTTTGGAGACTTCTCCAAATACACCCATCACTCTCAACCAAACAAATTATGACCAACCATAAAGCAAGCTTGTCCACATTTCTTGGGCTTCCAGACTTCTCCAAGGGTTGAAATCAATCATTAAGGTTTGACATCACTATCCATGGTCACTCTCCAAGGGTTGAAATCAATGAAAACCAACTATCCAAACCATATTTCCATCAATCTAGACCAACTTTCCAACACTAACAAGTGGTATCAGAGCCCTTTCTTGGGACGGAATTTTGGGTAAAAACATTTCAGGATAGAGATGTGTTCTAGTATCTTTAAACTATGGTGATATGTCATTCAGCGCATAAATCCACGGTCAAGGAAGTATACATGTAGGAAATCCAAGAGGTTTTTTAAGATCACAATGTTGGTCACCCTTGTAACCCTTGTTGGTACCCCTTCTAGTGATAGCGCATTAGAAAACACCTATATACAGACTTACCTAGGCATTCTAAACCCCATTATAAATCAATCGATTGATCGCCTGACTATTATAGTTCCATTGAGAACAATACTCAGGAATATACTCTCTAGTACTTGATTAATCGGGTAGTACAACTAAGGTAATATCTATCCTCCTTAGTTGGTGCCATAAGATATTGGGCCAAGTATTATTGTTTCACCTCACACATATTTTACAGAGCTATAGCATAAGGTAAAACCTTGTCTATGGGAACCCTAAACACCCCAACCCTTGAAATGAAAAAAAGAACTAAAAGGAACAGATAATATCTATTGTCGTGCAACCTTGCCTCCTGCATTCTAGTTGCAAAAGTACTAGACATTTCTTCCTATTAATAATTTGGTCATTTCTCCATTGCTATATTATTCATATCAGAGTATAACTCTGCAGTTTTTATCGGTCTAGTCGGTAAGTGTGGACAAAAAATGATCTCCCTAACTTCCACAGGAAGATAGAACAAAAAAAGACATAATACAAACTTTGCCTTAGTCTTCATTGTCATATAAACTAGTTTAGAGAGGTACAAATGACATACCTTTTAAACGACACTTGATCCTCACTAGGGTCATCCTTGTAGCTCATTCTTTGAGTTTGCGGGATGGTGAACCTATTTAAGAAGCACAAACCAACAAAGAGAGAAAACAAATATATATATATATATATATATATATATATATATATATATATATATATTCCAATGAATTCTATGTATAAGATCAAGGAGTTATACAGTAAAAGTTAAGACACCTTTATAGGAAATAAATGTATTGTTACATTATATTAAATGGAAAGTGGACAATACAACCCATGCCTTGATGTTGCAAGGTCCATTTCAATGTCTCTTTTCTCCAACACACACACCTTTTCTCCAATGCCTTTGATGAAGAAGATCCACAATCTGACTTAGAGAACTAAAGAAAAGATCTCAAGTATAATCGGTAGTAGAACTCTTCATGCCTATGCAAGCTCTTTAAAACCTTAGCCTTTTCCATAAGAAATACCTCTTTATATAAGGTGAAAGAGAGATGGATGAGGGGATTAGGATGATCTCACAAAATCAAAGAAGAGAGTAAGATCCAAACCAATTGGAGGACACCTCATCTTCTACAAGATTCCCTTCTAGAACATTCGTGAAATTTGACTTTTCCTTTTGCATAAGCATCATCACACTCTATGTACATGCATCCTGTGACGACGTCAAAGTTCAGTTTTAGTGTAGACTGTGATGATTAGGAATCATTGCACCCCATGCATATAGTATGGTGTGACGACCTTCCTTGTTATAGTTTTTGAAAGAGGAAAATCAAACCACTTTTCTCATGGAGAAAGTCTCTTTTAATATTTTCAGGGAACATGAGAACATGTTGTCAGTTGATCACTGAGGTGACCAAAATAATGTGTAACAAAATGACCCCCAAAGTATGAAACTGAAACTTGTGACAACTTAAATACTTTGTAGAATGTGTGTGTCGAAAACAAGGAGCGCATCAATCGAGAACCTGCAAACAATCAAGCATCTGCATAATAACAAACCATCTTCTACTGAGAATACAAGTGACTCTAATCATAAGTTTCAAGTGAGTCATGGCCACTAAATATAAAATGTGGATCCATGTCATCATGATTCAGCATAACCACCAGAAATACATTGTGGATATATTCTCTAAAAGAATTCAAATTCAGACATAGCCACAGAACATACACAGTGGATCTATGTGTTAGTACAAACTTATGACTACTTTGTCGCAACCTAGACCAAGATGATGAGATCCAGGTTATTTATTTCCATCATCTCGAAGTATGAATCTATCCATGTGATTACAAGTGTCGAAGTCAAACATGGTAGAAACCACTTGATTACCATTCATTAATGAAAATCGTTAACAAGTGTGAGGGAAATCACCATTGATGTCAATGAATCCCAAGGTAATCAGTTACAATCCAAAAAATGTGAATACATGAATTGAAGTCGAACACTCGATGGAATATTCCAATCAGGGGTCAATGATGTGAACCCACTGTCGGAGGCGAAGAAACCTAACATTGAGGCATGCAATTTCCAAGGTACTAAATGATTTCTAAATATTGTTCTCAGATAATGATTTGAAATAGACAGGAAAATACTCGTCATAGGAGGTCATTGATGTATTCCCCATAAATGACACGAAATATGTAACGGATTTGAAGTAGATCAAAGTATGAAGTGATTCGAAACTAACTCAAGGAAGAACGACATGGTAGAAAATTTATAACTGCAGATGGCTAAATTGATAGAAGGCTTGTTTAGGCTGGACTTCTCTTGAACATATGAATGACACAACAGTTTTCTTAGTAGAATTGACTCAAGGAGGACCCAACATATGAACTTGTAGATGGTCAAACGAGATACAAATGGATTTCCCATACCTAATACAATGATGAAGGGGGGTGGCATGTTCAAGAGCGACTATTACTGCCACTAACACAAATACAGAGACACATTTCTTTCCCAATTTCCCCCCACCACTTTTGGCGAGTACCTCTTTATTTTTACACAAGCTTGAGGATGATAGCATATGCTTATAAATGTAATCTCATCCTTCATATGAGTCCCTCGAAGTATGTTTAACGAACCCTAAGAAGGAGTGGTTCAATCCCATATGGTTCTTTTGATGTTTGTTTAATGAGTCCAAATAAAGAAAGTTCAGGGGTTTTTCATTTTTAGAGAGTCTGAAAAGCACTTAAAGAGAACTCCATAAGGTCCTTTTTCATAATTTAGTCTGACGAGACCAAAAAAGAGATAACCTACTACTCATCAAATGTTTTCTTCAAATACTTTTACGAGCATCAAAATAACAAGGTTGCTCGGACATCTTTTCATGTTTAGGGAGCTTGAAAAGAGCTTAAAGGATACTCCATAGGTTTCATTTTTCATATTACCAATGCGAGTTCAAAAAAATGACAAATGATTACTCGATTACATTCTAATGGGTTCACGAGCGTGAGAAAGAATTAAGACTGTGCTTGGAATTTTTCATAAAAAACCCTAAAAGTATCTGTACATAAGAAAAAGATGCAAAAACAAATCAAAAAGGGTGGACCCATGTTCAAATGTCTCATTCTTAGACCTTTTAATCTGCAATAGTCAACACTTCGCAAAGTTGGTTAGACTTTAGGGCATGGATAAAATATGAAAATAATTTAATTTTGCAATAAAAAGTGGTAAAAAACAATAAAATAGGCCAAAACACCATTTTACCATTTCATTTGCAAATTTACCCAAATAGTGCCCCAAAACCCTCTTTTCTCTAGAAATTTCAAATGTCAATTTCAGAGCGCCTGGTGGATCATTTTGTGATCCATCTCCATCAAAAAGGTAATCTTCTTCTTCTTTTTGTCAAATACAAACAAAAATTGTCTCTTAATCAATTAAAAATCCAAAAAGTAAAAACAATCCAAAACTCAAAAGAAATCAAGAACTCCTTATCAAACAAGCATTCAAGACCAAAATCTCGAGATTATACCCTTGTGACAAGAAATCAAAATCAAAACTTGCAAATTTTATAAAGAATACTTTCAATTTCTAAAAATCAATCAAATGTAGGCTTAAAAATTTTAAATCAATCATTCACTAGTGTCAAAAGTTCATCCTAGGCATCAAAGGAAAAACCGGGTAGAAAAATGAAAAATGGCTATTACCCAACAATTCCTATAGGAATCGTCGCATGTTGCAAAGGAGTATAGTGTGATGATCTAGGATCGTCACAAGTTGTCAATAAGGTATAGTGTGACGTCATCATACTGGCCTACACCAGTAGAATGCAGTGATAGAGGATCGTCGTAGGCTGTCAATAGGATACAATGCAATGAGCTCTAAAAATAAAGAAAAATGGGAAGAAAGAAAAAATTTCTCAATGAACCTTCAGACCCGGGGAGTCAAGATGGATCACCCACAGACTCAGAGAATGAAATTAACCAAAAGAAGGCAAGCTAAAAGAAAATAAGAGGAAAAAAAAAAAGAAATGTAGTATCCCTAGTATGGTCGCCAATTTTGTTATCGGACTAATCGGTAAGTGTGGACACAAACTGATCTCCCTAAATTCCACAGGAAGCTAGAACAAAACAAGACAGAATACAAACTTTGCCTTAGACTTCATTGTCATATAAACTAGTTTAGAGAGGTACAAGTGACATACCTTTTAAACGACACTTGATCCTCGCTAGTGTTATCCTTGTAGCTCCTTAATTGAGTTTGTGGGATGGTGAACCTATTTAAGAAGCACAAAACAACAAAGATACATTTATATATATTCCAATGAATTCTATGTATAAGGTCAAGGAGTTATACAATAAAATGTAAGACACCTTTATAGGGAAGAAATGTATTGTTTCATTATATTAAATGGAAAGTGGAGAATCCAACTCATGCCTTGATGTTGCAAGGTCCCTTTAAATGGCTCTTTGCTCCAACACATACACCTTTCTTCCAATGCCTTTGATGGAGAAGATCCACAATCTGACTTAGAGAACCAAAGCAAAGCTCTCAAGTATAATCTGTAGTAGAACTCTTCATGGCTATTCAAGATCTTGCAAACCTTATCCTTTTTCATAAGATATCCCTCTTTATATAGGGTGAAAGAGAGATGGATGAGGGGATTAGGATGATCCCACTAAATCAGATAAGTGAGTAAGATCCAAACCGATCGGAGGCCACCTCATCTTCTAGAAGATTCCCTTCTAGAACATTCTTGAATTTTGACTTTTCCTTTTCTTAAGCATCATCGCACCCTATGTGCAGGCATCCTATGATGATGTGGAAGTCCAGTTTTAGTGAAGAGTACAATTATCAGGCATCGTCACACCCCATGAATACAACAGGGTGCAATGACATTCCTTGTTATAGTTTTTGAAAGAGGAAAAGCAAACCACTTTTCTCATGGAGAAAGTCTCTTTTAATATTTTCAGGGAACATGAGCACATGTTGTTAGTTGATCACTGAGGTGACCAAAATAATGTGTAACAGAATAGACCCCAAAGTATGAAATGATAACTTGTGACAGCTAAAATACTTTGTAGAATGTGTGTGTCGAAAACAAGGAGTGCATCGATCGGGAACTTGCAAACAATCAAGCATCTTCATAATAACATACCATCTTCTAAGGTAGGCATTCCCATGCTCAGACTACAAGTGACTCTAATAATAAGTTTCAATTCAATTATGGCCACTAAATATACACTGTGGATCCATGTCATCATGATTCAGCATAGCCACCATAAATACACTGCGAATCTATGCTCTAAAAGAATTCAAATTCGGGCATAGCCACGAGACATACACAATGGATCTATGTGTCAGTACAAACTTAGGAATACTCCATCTCAACCTAGACCAAGATGATGAGATACAGGGTATTCATTTCGATCATCTCTAAGCATGAATCTAGCCATGTGATTATAGGTATCGAAGTCAAACATGGTAGAAACCACTTGATTACCAATCATTAATGAAAACCGTTAACAAGTGCGATGGAAATCACCATTGATGTCAATGAATACCAAGGTACTCTAGTACAATCCAAGGAATTTGAATAATTGAGTTGAATTTGAACACTCGATGGAATCTTCCAATCAAGTGTCAATGATGTGAACCCACTGTCGGAAGCGAAGAAACCTACCATTGAGGCATGCAAGTTACAAGGTACTCAATGATTTCTAAATCTTGTTCCTGGATAATGAGTTGAAGTCTACAGGAAAAGACTCATCATAGGAGGGCATTGATGTATCCCCCATCAATGACACTAAATATGTAACATATTTGAATTATATCAAAGTATGAAGTGATTTGTAACTGACTCGCGGAAGGCTGACATGGTAGAAAATGTATAATTGCAGATGGTCGACTCGATAGAAGGCTTGTTTATGTTGGACTTCTCTTGAACATATGAACAAAACGACAATTGTCTTGGTAGCATTGACTCAATGAGGACCCAACATATGAACTTGTAGATGGTCAAATGAGAGACAAACAGATTTCCCAACCCAGATACAACAATGAAGGGGGGTGTCATGTTCAAAGTGACTATTACTGCCACTAACACAAATACAGAGACACGTTTATTTCCCAATTTTCCCCCACCAATTCTGGCAAGTACCTATTTATTTTTATGCAAGCTTGAGGAGGATAACATATGCTTGTAAATGTAATCTCATCCTTCATATGATTCCCTCGGAGTATGTTTAACAAACCCTAAGAAGGAGTGGTTCGATCCTATATGGGTCTTTCGATGTTTGTTTAATGAGTCCAAAGAAAGAAAACTCAGCGGTTTTTCATTTTTAGAGAGTCTAAAAAACACTTAAAGAGAACTCCATAAATTCTTTTTTCATAAGTTAGCATGATGATACCAAAAAAGAGATAACCTACTGCTTATCAGACGTTTTCTTCAAACACTTTTATGAGCGGGAAAAGAACAAGGTCGCTCGACCATCTTTTCATGTTTAGGGAGCTTGAAAATAGCTTAAAGTATACTCCATAGATTTTGTTTTTCGTATTACTAATGCGATTTCAAAAAAATGACAAAATATTACTTGATTACATTCTCATGATTTCATGAGCATGAGAAAGAATTAATACTGTGCTCAGAGATTTTATTAAAAAAAACTAAAAGTATATGTACATAAGACAAATATGCAAAAACAAATCAAAAAGGGTGGACCCATGTTTATACGTCTCGTCCCTGGACCTTTTAATCTACAATAGTCAACACTTCGCAAAGTTGGTTAGACTTTAGGGCATGGATAAATATAAAAATAATTTAATTTTGCAATAAAAAGTGGTAAAAAACAATAAAATAGGCCAAAACACCATTTTACCATTTCATATGCAAATTTACCCAAATAGTGCCCCAAAACCCTCTTTTCTCCCCAATTTTCAATTGTCAATTTTGAAGCACCTATTGGATCATTTTGTGAACCGTCTCCATCAAAAAGGTAATCTTCTTCTTCTTTATCTTTTCATGGTTTCAAATTTTGTTTTCATAGGTTAAATTTGGATTTTAGGTTGATTTTTTGGAGCTAGTAGCGCATTGAGATCGTCGTAGGTCCACATTATCGTTAACTATAATGATCTAACATCATCGTAGAGGGACCAATAGGAAGTGTGAAATTATGTCTCTCTGCATAAAAGCGCAACCATGCGACGACCGCAATCAAAATTTTTAAAAGATAAATTTAACTAAAAAAAACCCGAGGAATGATTTTTTTATGTTTCTAATATTCTTTTAATGTTCCTTGGCAGGATTTCCTTGGTCAAAATGATCGATTGGAATGAAAGAGAGCATGAGAAAGAGGATTATTGTTTCAGGAATGACCCGGGCATAGTTATGGCTCTAAGGAAATGTTGTTTACTCAAGTTTTTCAATATTCAAGGCATGAGATCCCAACTGAGGTTGCTAGACTATTTGGTTCACATGTGGGATGTGAACAGACAAGCCTTTCGCATGGGTGTTCATATATTCACATTAGATATAGAGGATATCTACTTTCTGACAGGTTTGTCTTGCCATGGTTCATGGATATCACTCACATGCAGTAAGGGTGGGGGAGAACATATGGATTACTATGTTTCCCACCATTGTGTGCCAGGTATGGAAAAACACAGTGGAAAGGTAGCCATCAAAAAAGGTTGGGATTTACCATTGCAGACCATCCTTTATACCATTACCTGCATGGAAGAGAGTGAAACTCCCCATATGTCTTTCCGAATCCATTTTTATTATGCGATAGAGTGCATGGAACCCAGGGTCTTCAACCGGTGTGAAGGTGTCCTAAAAAGCATGAAAAAACAACTCACAAAGTGTTGAAACGGTCGGTTGAAACAATTTTGTTATAGGTCCATTTTGGTTTCCTTATTCTTCGAGAGAGTTCATGTCCTACATCTACAAGTGGAGTGGGGTATACCTACTCCACAATATCCGAAGATGAAGAGGTGGGTGGATCAAATGGCTTTTCATGGTGGCATTCCTATCGTCAATTATGACAATGTTCTCTTCCAATGGTTGAGGAATCAACTAATCATGATGGAATACTATACATATGTCGGGACAGATTTCCGTGGGGATCTTGATTTATCTCTTCCTGAGGGATCTCAATGGGGGGACATAGGTAAGAAGTAAAAAAAAAATTATATAATGTTTTTGATATTTTAATTATATAAATTGGTGTTTATGTTATCTATCCAAGACTAATCAAGTTCTCTCAATAATGCAAACGCGGGGCCTTATAGTCCTCTGAGTTCATCTCCCATCCAGAGGTGAGGAGAGAGAGGTTTTGTAGCAAGGGTAGCTATTGCGGATCTTGAGGCTATTGAATATAACCTATAGGGACTAACCATGAATTTCCCTTATGCCACAGTGGGTGAAATTACTAGGCACTATCAATGCCACACAGTTAGCTTATCTGTATCTATTGGTCGACTGCTCTGTAAAGTTGTACGGGAAATTTTTGTTATAGCGAGCAACATCCTTTATTATTTTTGTACATGAATCTATGAGCTTCATTTTTTGATATTTTGGTCTTTGGACAAACATTTTTTGTAACTTTTGTCGTTATAAATATAAAGTTCCTATAGGCTTACTTATTTTTTTTTTAAGTATGATTGGGTTTATAAATGTCTCAAATGTCTGTCTAACACATAATTATCCAATGCATATGTCAATGTATTTAGACATCTAAGAATATGTTGATGCTCAATGTCATCAAAATGTCTTTCCAAGAGGCGAATTCATAAATATACCCATAACAAAGTAGGACTTTGGATGGAATAAATGTTACTCAACTGTAATACTACTAACTGTGAATCAAGTCATACAATAAGCTGATGGAATCCAAGCGAAACATTATCAGTTAACAACTCGATAACTGCACTGTATTCCATGATATTATTAGTTACACTATTATTGCACTGTAGACTGATCAATTCACTCGTAGGTGCATAGATTGTCCAACCAACAAAAGATAAGTTTTGAGTACTGCGACTAGCACCATCAGCAAAGCTGATATAGGGTAGAGAATAGACCAACATATGGAAACCAAGAAAAATGCAAGGTAAGTAGCCGAAAGGTGGAACCAAAAACGAAAAAGCACACAAGAGTATGATACACTAAAAATACACAACACTTATGCAAAAATAGTTTAAGCATAGTACTTCTTTAAGTAAAGCCCATTTCTAGGTTCACTCAAAGGAATTCCATAATAATCTACCATCTCATAAGCCCCTTTTCTACAGCACTCGTTTCATAATATAAGGGCCCTACCACATGGGCTCGAATTTATCGGCCCCTAATAAGTCACAGTCATGTTTGTAAAGGAGAACCAAATCACCCTCAAAAAATACATGTGGTTTGACATGCTTGTCATATTGAGCTTTGACATGATTTTTCTGAGTTTCAATGACTAAGGCAGCATCATGGTGAGTCTCATCTAATTGGCTCAAATACAAGAAACGTTCCTCTTCAGCTGAGGTGTTAGGGAGAAGTTCGACAGCTAGTTTCAAATATGGGATTTCACATTCAATCGACAGAATTGCTTCAATACCATATACTAATTGAAAATGTGTGAACCCCTTGGCAAACTTAACGAATGTCCGATAGGTCCATAATGTCGAGAAAAGCATTGTGTGCTAGCTTGACTTGTGAATTCCTACCATCCGTCGAAGAATAGTAGTGAGAACTTTGTTAATTGCTTCAACCTGGCCATTGGTCTACAAATAATAAGGGATTGATTTTTCATGTCGAATACCCAACTTATCGGTAAGTTCAGACATCATGAAGTTTCGAAAATGACTACCATGGTCAGTGACGATGGCTTGAGGGACACCAAATCTAGTAATGATATGATTGAATATGAATAACGTTGCATCTTTCCTGGTATTATCAAATGTATCCATCTCCTTGGACCACTTAGTGAAATAATCCATGGCTACGATTATGTATCCATGCCCCTCAGTCGAGTGAGGGTTACATGTCATGAATTCAATGCCCCATTTAGTGAATGGACCAATGGAAACTACAGGGTGAAGAGGAGCAGGATGAGATCGGATATTATTGTTCTAGGTTTGACAAGTGTGGCATTTTTGGATGGTAGTAATGCAATCCTTAAACAATGAAGGCCATAGATAACCAACTCGTAAAATATTTTGGGCAGTGGCATACCCAGACATATGACCACCACATGCTCCAGAATGACAGTCATTCAAAGCTTTCTCAGCTTCATCATAGGTGAGACATCGTCGACATATGAAATCAATACCACGGCGGTAAAGGGTATCACCAAGGATAATGTATTGATGGGGTTGATATCCAATACGATGACGATCTGCAGTATAAAGATCAGGCTAGAAAGTTTGGGTTTTGAGATAAATGATAATGTATCCATACCATAGGTCTTCAAAACTTATCAAAAAGAGAGATTCATCATGAAAGGAATATTCTGCCACAGTTTTTGTTTCAGTAGAGGGAAGGTCACATATAAATTCGGCAAAAACCAAAGACTTCTTTGACTTGGCGCACTCAAACTCCAAATCAAACTCTTGGAGAATAGCTATACATTTAGAGTATTTCCCCCCCATCAATTTTAGAGTAAGGATGTGTTGCATGGGGTTGCAATCAAAAATGACTATGGTTTTGCGTAATAAGATGTAGTGACGAGAACATTGAAAAAACTTGAACAGCTGCCAAGGCCAGTTCTTCCACATGAAAATATTTGGTTTTGGTGGTCGTAAGACTCTGACTCAAATAATATATCACATGTTCATCATTTGAATCATCCCCTTGGACTAGAACCATAGCAATGGTAGAGTCCAAAGAAGCTAAGTACATGAAATAATCTCGACTATAATTGGGTCGAAATAAAAGTGGTGTATGGCTCAAGGCAAGTTTCAAAGATTCAAAGTCTTGGTTGGAAGTGTCGTCCCATACAAAATCGTAACCCTTTTTAAGAAGTTGGGTAAATCCTTTCGTTAATTCAGCATAGTTGGGGATGAATCGACGTAAAAAAATTTCCTTCCCTTGCAAAACTTTGGAGTTGGCGTAGTGTGGAAGGAGGAGGTAAATTGAGGATAGACTCAACCTTTAGTGGGTCTACTCTAATCCCATGTATAGACATGATAAAACCAAGAAGTCATCTAGAATTGATAGAAAAAACATATCTATGTGGATTCAATCATATGCGATAATAACGACCGCATAGGAAAATGGCCCGTAGATGTGTCGGGTGATCTTGACGACACATAGAATGTGTTGGTAGATCGTATAGGTAGGGTTTTACAATGTGCTTAATTTCATGAAAAGCATAAGACATAGCATGTTGAAAATTCGCACCAGCATTTTTGAGACCAAAAGGCAGTTTTCGGTATGCCAAGGTTCCCCAAGAGCAAATAAAAGCAGTCTTATGTTTATCCACAGATAAAATATTGAATTGATTATAGTAGGAGAAGTTGTCCATCAAGAAGAATATTTCACTCCCGGCACAGTCATCAACAATCTGGTCAATGAAAGGGGTCGGATAATTGTCTTTAGGACAAGCTTTGTTGATATCCCTATAATATACACAAACACGGATCATGCCTTGTTTCTTGTTAACCGAAACAATATTGGACACCCAATCGGTCAAAGCCACAGGATAGACAAAACCAGCGTTATAAATTTTTTCAAATTCGAGCTTAATAGCAACAGCTTTGCGTGGGTGTACTAGGTGAAGTCTCTGTCGAACGGGTTTAGCATCCGGGTAAGTCTTAATATCATGTATAATAATATATGGATCAATTCTAGGAATTTCTTCCTAACTCGAGGCAAAGACGTCACAAAATTCTTGGAAAAGAGATTTGTAAGTACGGACCTTATCAACAAAACATGAGGCACTGATGTGAACATTTTCCATGACTCTGGGTTTAATCGAAATATCAAGAGGGATTGTAGGTGAAATATTTCCTAAGTTCCCTTCATACAAAACATCGTGTGTTGTTTCAGGAACAGAGGAAATAATAACAATAGTAGACAGAGTCAAAATCCATTGATAACTCTCTATGGTCTCGGGTTCCAAGAAGAGAATAGAACGATGATGCCCATCGTCCCATGGGGTATCTTCCATAGACATAATTTTCATGATCATCTCATCAATGGGAAATATCACGTGAAACAGATCAGGAGACGTATCAAAGAGAGAACGAGGAGAAGGAGTTTTCGATTGTATATCTTGATAAGCCAATTCTACTAGACTCAAAGTCATTTAGTCATTGTAACGAATACATTTGTCAGAGCTAGGTACTATCCATGGGTCATAAGACTCAGGGGTTTCACCAACAGAAGTCAATAACATGTTAATTGAAGCAACAAAAGGAGGAGGAATATCGGGTGGTGGAATAGGAAATGTAACCATTAATGATGAATCTTTTAACAAGTCCACACTGACATCCTCATAACCAGGAGGTGTTTTCACGATGAAAGGTACGTTGCTAGTACGTGAATCAAAATTAAAGAAGGCCATTTGATCGACAGTAATGACTTTTCCTTGGTCCGAGAAACGTAACACACAGAAAATAGTAGAAACAATTGTTCACATGGAATCAATCCAACTACGACCAAGTAAAAGGTTGTAATCAAGAGGTGCATCAAATACCTCGACCTCAACATTAACCACTTTACCTTCTAACATAATAGACAACAAAGGAAGAGCACCATAAGGTTTAAACCCTGTAACATTAAAATCCTTAAGAGTATTGTGTGACTCGGTAAGGGCAGGAGAGTCAATGGCTTTCCAATAGGTAACAGACATGATGCAAGTTGAGGCTTCTTTGTCAATAATGATTCGACAAATATTCTTGTTTTCCACAACAACTTGGATTTGAAACGCTAATTGAGGAGGAATCCTTGGAATATGATCTTCCAAGTCAAATATTATCAAATTTGTATCAGTAGGATCAATTCCACCAATATCCTTTAACAATGCCTTCCATTGTGTAGGACAACTTTGAAGGAGTTTGAGAGCTGACATCACAGAGGGTGCTTGCGCAAGGTCTTCTACAATACTATAGTTTTGGGCAGCACATGCGTGCGGATTAAATGAAAAATTTAGAACAACACCCTTAGGGGGAGGACGAAGAATTGTATCTAGGCCCAGTCATTCGAGATGAAGAGGATCGTTTGGAGGTGAAGTTGGTGGAGGAGGTTGAACCAACGGAGGTGGTGATTCATCAACCTTCTCTTTCGAAGGAGAGTAATATTTGGCTCAAGTCGTGACTGCAACTTCATTCTTCTTGGAGTCACCAGTACACATAAGTACATAAGACATGGTAGAGGGAGAAGGTTGGTCATGAATGACCAATTGGGTTTGCTGCTGAGAAGGATACCGTTGTGACAAAATGGTGGGTGTAGGAGGTGTCCCAGTCCCTTGCAGGAACTTAGTAATCTCATCACGTCATGGACAATATTTTGTATAATGATCCTCACCATGAATAAGGAAAGGATAACAAGGTTTTCATTTGTCTTTTTCATCGGTAGGTTGGGTCTTGGGTTTCTTATATTGTTGATTATTATTTTTGTCCTCCTTATTCTTACCCTTCCCTTTCTTTTTATTTTGATTTTTACTGGTAGGTGTAGATTGAACCGAATTAACTTGAAATGTTTTACCAGGAGAAGGAGTTAGAGGAGGAGTATTTTGTACATTAAGAGTATTAGACTTGGAATTGGGATGACTAGCTTGTTTAGACTAAGTCTCAGCATGAAAAATGCCAATCCTGCCATTAGTAGCATGAGAAGCTACTGGAGGTTTTGGGCTTGGATTCGTAGATGGAAAAGGAGCATAAGAGATCAAGTCATATGGTTTGTTTGTTTGTGAATAAACGAGATCCAAATATTGAGCATGACTAATCGCCTACTCTTCAATGACGAAACCACCCATGGCAACATCACGGGCTATAGGACCAATGATTGACTTGGTAAACCACTCGAAAAATAGTTGACCAGGAAGGGGAAGGGGAACTTTGATTAAGTGTCTTCTCCTCCTCCACTCATGAATATGATCGAAAATGTGAGTAGAATAGGATTGTTTAAATGAACTAAAAATTTCAATTCATATATCATATCGTATTGGAAATTGGTAATGCATTAAGAAAGAAATAGCTAAGGTATTGAAGTCATTGAATAATCCTCATGGTAATTCAATATACCTTTTGGTTTTCAAACCCGTAAGAGTTCACTGGAAAATATGTAATCCTATAGAGTCATCCATCAAGGAGTTTGATGAACACCAAAGATGGAATGTCATAACGTGATTATTTGGGTCTTCTCCTGATCGCTTGTAAAACGTAGGAATGTCCAATGGAAATTTTGTATATATGACAAGACAATAAGGAGAATGAGAAATAGGATCATTCAAAATCCTAGATAAATCTGGTAAATCTAAAGTAGCAAGAAACAAAAACTGCATGTTCACTTGAGGAAACTGGTAGTTTTGAGGACGTAGTCCCATGGGTATACCATTAGGACCATAAGAAGTCTGTAGATAGTTAGAGAGTCTTGAAAAATTTTGTGGTGGAGGATTTTGATTCGAATAGCCAACATGAGTTGGTTGATTAGGTAAACTCCCTTGTAAATGAGCATTAGACTGAAAATTTTGACCCCAGGTAGGATTGATAGAACCTAGATATGGTTGCCCGAGATTAGGGGGTACAAAAGAATTAACTTGAGAAGGTTTCCCCCCAGGTGGTTGTTGATTTCCTTGGAAAGGAAAATTCCAAGGTTGAGAATGTAATACAAGGATATTTTGTCCATACACTAGATTATGGCCTCCTACTTGAGGTTTCCTCCCAACTTGAGGTTTCCCACTGACTTGAGGTTGACCTCCAACAGGAATTTGAAAACCAAAAGCCACAGAATGACTTGTGCCTCCAACTTAATTGGAGACACTAGAGCCAGGATGATTAGATCCTCCATTTGAAATTTGAGGAGGAATACTAGCCCTCCTAGAGAGAACCTAGGTAGGTGTAGGAACAAAACTACTAGCAGCACTGTACCTAGGAGGAACAAAAATATTAGACCCTCTGGATGGATTCTAGGAAAGATTAGCAATGGAAGTATTCAAAACATTTTATCTAGTTGGAAGTGATGGATTTTATCTAAGTGAAAGTGATGTTCCAATAGGAGGTTGAGTGACTACCACATTTTCGGTAGAAACAGGTGTAGCTTGTGGGACCATGGTAGAGTTAGCGAGCTGGAGAGGAAGAATTGTATGAGAACCAACCAACAATTGGTCTGAAACTGTGACAACATTACTGGTTGTGCCATTAAAATGAACTAAAGGTAATTTATAAGCAATGTAATTCACAGGTGTATGTGATTCCATAGGTTGATTGGGACTCATTCCTATTTTCTCAAAAATATTGTGTCTCGAAGAGGTCCTCCAAAAATAATGGACAGGGATGGAGCTAGGATGAAAAATTCCAGCAGTATGAACCAAAGTTCTAAATGACTCACTCTGAAAAAGTGGATCATTACACCAGACTCTGTGTGAGGTCTAGTAGGTATTCCAGTATAATATTCAACAACAACGTCTCCCAATGAATTTATCCATAGAAAAAGTGGATCTCATACAACACTCAATAACAAATTTACAGGAAGTATTGATTCCTCCAATGGAGTAGAAATTCTAATATCTAAGGCTACATCGTTATTGACTGCTCCTTCAGGAGAACCCTCTGGTGAGTTAGGAAGCAAAGGAGTGTATGCTTCCGGATATTTCGGAGGTAACCCTTGCATCCTACATGAACAGCAAGGGTCAATGTTGGTCATACAAAATAAAGAATGAAATAAATCCATGGCCAAATAGAGAAACAAACAACACTCACTAATACAATCTAGATAGCAAACATGCAAGAAAACCTTCTTATTTTGAAGTCACTAGTTGGTGATGAAATCCAACATCACTAAATCAAGACAAGAAGGGGTTGGGATAAAGTAGGTGGAAAAGTTACGTTGACGACTTGCTTAATGGACTTACACCCTAGTGCAATCTCCCACACATAATCGTGGGTATATCCTCCAAGAAGCCCGAGTGAGTTTTGCCAACGTCGATTCCAGGTACCGTGAATACTTTCCCCTCCACAGTCACCTCGCGTAAAAGACTCTAAATATATAGGCCACTAAGGTTACTAATTATGACAATGATTCCTGGGGAAATAGTCGACAGTGTGATCCATGCACAAAGGCAAGGTATCTAAGCCCAAAATCAACTTGATAAGGTCCCCATGGGATTTTCTTCTCAAGTGACCCCAAATAATACGCACAATCTCTACACTAGGACCAACAAAGCAGGGTGACTAACTCTATCGGTCCGAGTGTGACCTCATGATTGACCCTTGTGTTAGAAGGGATTCCCAAGAAAAAACGTAGCAAGTGGATTTGAACTCTCCCTATCACAAGATACTATTGTGTGTTTTTATGCTTTGGAGAGTGTTCCTTACAACCTATTCCAAAGCGTTATCCTAGCTAATGTTGGTGTATAAAATTTCTAGAAAATAAAAGTTGTTAATATATTTTAAAATTGTGTTGCATTTTAAAGGTTATTGCTTACTCAAAAGGGAAACGGAAATGAAACTAATGATGTATTTGACCTTGACCCAATAAAATGAAAGAAGAGATGATATGAAATTGTTTAATTCAATGAACTCTAATTATAGTAGGGAGAAGGTGTCTCTTTTTGGAGTACAAAAGATATGAAACACAATTTCTCAATTTTTGAATGAAAAAGATTCCAAATAATCAAAAACTACTAAATTTTCCAATTTTTCTCTTTTTACAAATATTTGAATGCAACAATTTTTTTGCAAAGACTACTAAAAATAAAAATAACTTCAATTCTTTCTTTCTCAAATCATATAAGAGATGTAATGAATATAAGAAAGCATGGTCCAACAAAACTAGCGCGCTCTCAACACTATTCCCAAATCAAACTCACAATGTAAACAAAAAATGAAACGATAAGAAAACCTTTTGTCAAATACAAACAAAAATTGTCTCTTAATCAATTAACAATCCAAAAAGTAAAAACAATCCAAAAATCAAAGGAAATCAAGGATTCCATTTCAAACAAGCACTCAAGACCAAAATCTCGAGATTATACTCTTATGAAAAGAAATCAAAAGAAAAGCTTGCAAAGCTTATAAAGAAGAATTTCAATTTTTGAAAATCAATCAAATGTTGGCTTAAAAGTTATAAATCATTCATTCACTAGTGTCAAAAGTTCATCCTAGGTAGTAAAGGCAAAACTGGGCAAAAATAAAAATAAAAATGGCTATTACCCAACAATTCCTATAGGAATCGTCGCAGGTTGAATAGGAGTATTGTGTGACGATCTAGGATCACTGTAGGCTATCAAAAAGATATAGTGTGACATTGTTGCACTGGTTTACACCAACAGAATATGACAACAGAGGATCATCGCAGGTTGTCAATAGGGTACAGTGTGGCGATCTCTGAAAATAAAGAAAAATGGGAAGAAAGACAAAATTTCTTAGTGAACCTTAAGACCCAGGGAGTCAAGATGGATCACCCACAGACTCAACGAATGAAATTAACCAAAATAAAGTAGGCTAAAAGAAAATAAGATGAAAAAAAACAAAAAAGGTCATATCCCTAGTATGGTCACCAATTTTGTTATCGAACTAATCAGTAAGTGCGGACACAAATTGATCTCTCTAACTTCCACAGGAAGCTAGAACAAAACAAGACAGAATACAAACTTCACCTTAGACTTCATTGTCATATAAACTAGTTTAGAGAGGTACAAGTGACATACCTTTTAAATGACACCTAATCCTCACTAGTGTCATCCTTGTAGCTTCTTCTTTGAGTTTGTGGGATGGTGATCCTATTTAAGAAGCACAAACCAACAAAGAAAGAGAACAAAGATATATATACATATATTCCAATGAATTCTATTTATAAGATCAAGGAGTTATACAATAAAAGTTAAGACACATTTATAGGGAAGAAATGTATTGTTGCATTATATTAAATGGAAAGTGGAGAATACAAACCATGCCTTGATGTTGCAAAGTCCCTTTCAATGGCTCTTTGCTCCAACACACACACCTTTTCTCCAATTCCTTTGATGAAGAAGATCCACAATATGACTTAGGGAACTAAAGCAAATCTCTCAAGTATAATCAAGGGTCAATGATGTGAACCCACTGTCAGAAGCAAAGAAAGCTGCCATTAAGGCATGCAAGTTATAAGGTGCTAAATGATTTCTAAATCTTGTTCCTGGATAATGAGTTGAAGTCAACATGAAAAGACTCGTCATAGGAGGGCCTTGATGTATCCCCCATCAATGACACAAAATATGTAACAGAGTTGAAGTAGATCATAGTATGAAGTGATTTGGAACTGACTCAGAGAAGGCCAACATGGTAGAAACTTTATAACTGCAGATGGTTGATGGGATAGAAGACTTGTTTAGGTTGGAATTCTCTTGAACATATGAACGACACGACAGTTATCATGGAAGCATTGACTCAAGGAGGACCCAACATATGAAATTGTATATGGTCAAATGAGAGACAAATGGATTTCCCAACCTGGATACAATGATGAAGGGGGGTGTCGTGTTCAAGAGTGACTATTACTACCACTAACACAAATACAAAGACACATTTCTTTCCCAATTTTCCCCCACCATTTCTGGCAAGTACCTCTTTATTTTTATGCAAGCTTGAGGAGGATAACATATGCTTGTAAATGTAATCTCATCCTTCAAATGAATCCCTTGGAGTATGTTTAACGAACCCTAAGAAAGAGTGGTTCGATCCCATATGTGTCTTTCGATGTTTTTTTAATGGTTACAAAGAAAGAAAACTCAAGGGTTTTTCATTTTTATAGAGTTTGAAAAACACTTAAAGAGAACTCCATAAGGTCCTTTTTCGTAATTTATTCTGACGAGACCGAAAAATAGATAACCTACCACTCATCAGACATTTTCTTCAACTAATTTTACGAGAATGAAAATAACAAGGTCGCTCGACCATTTTTTCATGTTTAGGGAGCTTGAAAAGAGCTTAAAGGATACTCCATAGGTTTCGTTTTTCGTATTACCAATGCAAGTTCAAAAAAATGACAAAATATTACTAGATTAAATTCTCATGGTTTCACGAGCATGAGAAAGAATAAAGACTGTGCTCAGAGTTTTTCCTAAAAAACCCTAAAACTATATGTACATAAGAAAACTAAGCAAAAACAAATCAAAAAGGGTGGACCCCTATTCAAACGTCTCGTCCCTAGACCTTTTAATCTGCAATAGTCAACACTTCGCAAAGTTGTCTAGACTTTAGGGAATGGATAAAATATAAAAATAATTTAATTTTGCAATAAAAAGTGGTAAAAAACAATAAAATAGGCCAAAACACCATTTTACCATTTCATTTGCAAATTTACACAAATAGTGCCCTGAAACCCTCTTTTCTCCCCAAATTTCAGCTGTCGATTTCGGAGCGCCTGGTGGATCATTTTGTGAACCATCTCTGTCAAAAAGGTAATCTTATTCTTCTTTATCTTTTCATGGTTTCAAATTTTGTTTTCATAGGTTAAATTTGGATTTTAGTTCGATTTGTTGGGGCTACCTGCGTGTTGAGATCGTCGCAGGTCCATTGTATCATGAACTGCGACGATATGAAATCATCACAGAGGGCTCAATAGGCAGGGTGTGACAACGTCTCGTTGCGTAAAAGTGCATCCTTGCGACGATTGGAATCAAAAATCTTAAAAGATTAATTTAACTAGAAAAACCTCCAAGAATGAATTTTTTATGTTTCTAATCTTCTTTTAATGTTCCTTGGTAGGATTTACTTGGTCAAAATGATCAAGTGGAATGAACAAGAGCATGAGGAAGAGGATTATTTTTCTAGGTATGAACCGGGCACACTTATGGAGCTAAGGTAATGTGGGTTACTCATTTGTTTCAATATTTAGGGCATGAGAGCACAACTGAGGTTGCTATAGTATTTGGTTCACATGTGGGATGTGAATGAACAAGCATTTCACGTGGTTGTTTGTACACTCACATTGTATATAAAGGATATCTACTTTGTGACAGGGTTGTCTCACTGTGTTTCATGGGTATTACTCACATGAAGCAGGGGTGGGGGAGAACCTATGGATTACTATGTTTCCCACCATTGTGTGCGACGTACAGAAAAACATAGTGGCAAGGTAACCATCAGAGATGTTTTGGACTTACCATTGCAGACCATCCTTTATAAAATTACCTACATGGTTGGGAGTGCAGCTCCCCATATGGCTTTGCAAAGCCATTTTCAGTATGAGATAGAGTGCATGGAACCCAGGGTCTTCAACTGGTGTGAGGGTGTCCTGAAAAGAATGAAAAAACAACTTGCAAAGTACTAAAATGGTCAGTTGAAACAATTTGGTTATGTGTCCATTTTGGTGTCCTTCTTCTTCTTCGAGAGTTCATGTCCTATGTCTACAGGTGGAGTGGGGTATACCCACTCCACAAGATCCATGGATGAAGAGGCAGCTGGATCTAATAGCTCATCATGGTGGTGTTCCTATCGTCAAGTATGATGATGTTTTCTTCCAATGGATGAGGAATCAGCTAATCATGGTGAAAGACTATGAATATGTCAGGACGTATTTCCATGGGGATATTGATTTAGCTCTTCCTGAGGAATCTTAGTGGGGGGACATAGATAAGAACGAAATTTGTGTTTATATAATGTTTTTGATATTTTAATTATATAAAATGTTTTTTGTGTTATCTATCCAAGACTAATAAAGTGCTCTCAATAATGCAAACATGGTGTCTTATCATCCTCTAGGATCATCTCCCATCCAGAGGCAAAGAGAGAGAGGTGTTGTAGCAGGGGTAGTTGTCACAGATCTCAGGGCTATTGAATAGAACTTAGAGGGACTAACCATGAATGTCCCTAATTCCATGGTGGATGAACTTCCTAGGCATTATCAATGCCACACAGTTGGTATATCTGCATCTATTGGTCGACTGCTACGTAAACTGGCATGGGAAGTTGTTTGTTACAGTGAGCATCATCCTTGATTCTTTTTATACATGAAGCTATGAGTTTCATTTCTTGATATTTTGGTCTTTGCACAAACACTTTTTGTAACTTTTGTCGTTATAAATATAAAGTTCCTACCGGCTTACTTGTTTTTTTAAAAAGTATGATTGGTTTTATAAATGTATCAAATGTATGTCTAACACATAATTAGCCAATGCATCTATCAGTGTATTTAGACATCTAGGAATATGTTGATACTCAATGTAATCAAAATGTCTTTCCAAGAGACGAATTCGTAAATATACCCGTAACAAAGTAGGACTTCGGATGGAATAAATGTTACTCAACTATAATATTACTAACTGTGAATCAAGTCATACAATAAGATGATGGATGCCAAGTGAAACGACGTCCCTTAAAAACTCAATAAATGCATTGTATTCCGCGATATTATTAGTTGCACGACCAAGGCAAACACCATGTAGACTGATCAATTCATCTATAGGTGCATAGATTTTCCAAGAAGAAGACTCTAAGTTTTGAGTACTTCGACTAGCAACATCAACAAAGCTGATATAGGTTAGCGAAGACACCAACATATGGAAACCAAGAACAATGCAAGGTAATAGCCGAAAGGTGGAAACAAAAATGAAAAAACACACAAGAGTATGATACACTAAAAGTACACAATGCTTATGCAAAAATAGTTTAAGCATAGTACTTCTTCAAGTAAAGCCCATTTCTGGGTTCACTCAAAGGAATTCCATCATAATCTACCAGCTCATAAGCCCCTTTATCCAACACTCATATCACAATACAATTTCCATGCCACATGGTCTCGAATTTACTGGCCCCTACTAAGTCACAATCATGTTCATAAAGGAGAACCAAATCACCCTCAAAAAATACACATGGTTTGACATGCTTGTCATATTGAGCTTTGACACGCTTTTTTATGAGTTTCAATGAATAAGGCAGCATCATGCCGAGTCTCGTCTAATTGCATCAAATACAAGAGATGTTCCTCCTAAGGTGAGGTGTTAGGGAGAAGTTTGACAACTAGTTTAAAAGATGGGATTTCACATTCAATCGGCAAAATTGATTCAATACCATATGCTAATTGAAAAGGTGTGAACCTTATGGTAGACTTAAAAGATGTCCGATAGGCCCATAATGTTGATAAAATCATCGTGTGCCAACTTTACTTGTGAATTCCTAACATCCATCAAAGCATAGTAGTGAGAACTTTGTTAATTGCTTCAACCGGGCCGTTGGCCTGCAGATAATAAGGGGTTGAGTTTTCAGTTCGAAGACCCAACTTCTCGGTAAGTTTAGACATCATGATGTTTCGAAAATGACTACCATGGTCAATGACGAAGGCTTGAGGGACACCAAATCTAGTAACGATATGATTGAATATGATTAACATTGCAGTTTTCCCGGTATTATCAAATATAGGCATCACCTCAGCCCACTTAGTGAAATAATACACAGCCATGAAGATGTATCCATGCCTCCCAGACGAGTGATGGTTACATGTCATGAAGTCAATTCCCCATTTATCAAATAGATTAACAGAAACTACAGGGTGAAGAGGAGTAGGATGAGCTCAGATATTATTGTTTTAGGTTTGAAAAGCGTGGAATTTCTGAACTACAGTAATGCAATTCTTAAACAATGAAGGCCAAAGATAACCAACTCTTAAGGTATTTTGGGCAATGGCATACCCAAACATATGAATTCCACATGCTCTAGAATGACAATCATTCAAATATTTCTCAGCTTCATCATAGATGAGACATCGTCGAAATATGGGATAAATACCACAGCGGTAGAGGGTATCACCAAGGATAATGTATTTACAGGCTTGATACCTAATACGTCGATGATCTGTACTAGAAATATTAGGCCAGAAAGTTTGGGTTTGGATATAAATTATAATGTCTCCATACCATAGGTCGTCATAACAGATCAGAAATAGAGATTCATCAGGAAAGGAATCTTCTGCCATAGTTTTTGTTTCAGTAGAGGGAAGGTCACATGTCAATTTGGAGAAAACAAAAGACTTCCTTGACTTGGCATGCTCAAACTCCAAATCAAAATCTTTGAGAATAAATATCCATTTAGAGTATTTTCCCCCCAATAATTGTCGAGTAAGGATGTGTTGCATGGGGTTGCAATCGAAAATGAAAGTGGTTTTCTGTAATAAGATGTAGTGACAAAAAAATTGAACATATTGATAGCTGCTAGGGCCAGTTTCTCCACATGTAAATATTTGTTTTCGGTGGTCATGAGACTCTGACTCAAATAATATATCACATGTGAATCATGTGAATCATCCTCTTGGACTATAACCATATCAATGGTAGATTCTGAAGAAGCTAAGTACAGAAAATAGTCTTGACTATAATCGATTAGAAATAAAAGTGGTGTATGGGTCAAGGCGAGTTTCAAAGCTTCAAAGGATTAGTTGGCAGTGTCATCCCATACAAAATAGTAACCCTTTTTAAGAAGTCGAGTAAATCCCTTCGTTAATTAAACATAGTTGGGGATGAATCGACGTAAAACATTTTCCTTCCCTTGCAAACTTTAGAGTTTCCGTAGTGTGGAAAGAGGAGGTAAATTGAGGATAGCCTCAACCTTCAGCAGATCTACTCTAATCCCATTTATAGACACGATAAAACCAAGAATTCATCTGAACTCCACACAAAAAACACATTTATGTGGATTCAATTGTATGTGCTAATAACGAAAGTGTAGGAAAATGGCCTGTAGATGTGTCGATTGATCTTGACGACGCATAGAATGTCTCGGTAGATCATCTAGGTAGGGTTGTACAATGTGCTTAATTTCATGAAAAGAATAAGACATAGCACGTTGAAAATTCACACCGGCATTTTTTAGACCAAAAGGAAGTTTTTGGTATGGGAAGGTTCCCCAAGAGAAAATAAAAGAATTCTTATGTTGATCCAGTCGTCAAAAATCTGGTCAACGAAAGGGGTCAGATAATTTTCTTTGGGAAAATATTTGCTGATATCCCTTTAATATACACAAATAGGAATTGTGTCTTGTTTTTGTAACCGGAAAACAATTGGACACCCAATCAATCAAAGCCACAGGATAAACAAAACTGGATTTAAGAATTTTTTCAACTTTGAGCTTAATAGCAACATCTTTGCGTGGGTGTATTGGGCGAAGTCTCTGTCAAATAGTTTTAGCATCCAGGTAGGTCTTAATATAATGTACAACAATATCTGTATGAATGCCAAGAATTTATTCGTAACTCCAGGCAAAGACGTCACAAAATTATTGTTAAAGAAATTTGTAAGTATGGACCTCATCAACAGAACATGAGGCACTGATGTGAACATTTTCCACGACTTTGGGATTAATCGAAATATCAATAGGGATGGTAGGTGAAATATTTCCTAAGATCCCTTGATACAAAACATCGTGTGTTGGTTCAGGAACAGAGGAAATAATAACAACGGTAGACGGAGTCGAAATCCGTTGATAACTCTCTATGGTCTCGGGTTCTAGGAAGACAATAGAATGCTTATGCCCATCGTCCCATGGGGTATATTGCATAGACATAATTGTCATTATCATCTCATCAGTGGGAAATATCAAGTGAAATAGATTAGGATATGTATCACTGAGAGAATGAGGAGAAGGAGTTTCCGATTGAATATCTTGATAATCCAATTCTACCAGACTCAAAGGCATTTGGTCATCATAACGAAGACATTCATAAAAGATAGGTACTATCCATGGGTCATAAGACTCAGGGGTTTCACCAATAGAAGTCGAAATCATGTTAATCAAAGTGACAAAAGGAGGAGGAATATCAGGTGGTGGAATAGGAAATGTACCCATTAATGATGAATCTTTTAACAGACCCACACCAAAATTCTCATAACTAGGAGGTGTTTTCACAATGAAAGGTACGTTTCTATTACATGAATCAAAATTAAAGAAGGATAGTTGATCGACAGTAATGAATTTTCCTTACTGCAGGAAACATCACACATGGAAAAGAGTAGAAACAACTTCTCACATGGAATGAATCCAACTACGGCCAAGTAAAAGGTTGTAATCAAGAGGTGCATAAAATACCTCAACCTCAACATTAACCTCTTTACCTTCTAACGTAATATACAATGAAGGAAGAACACCATAAGATTTAAACCATGTACCATTAAAATCCTTGAGAGTATTTTGTGACTCGGTAAGGGTAGGAGAGCCAATGGATTTCCAGCAGGTAACGGACATGACGCAAGTCAAGGCTCCTTCATCAATAATGGTTCGACAAATATTATTGTTTTCCACAACAACTTGGATTTGAAAACCTAATTGAGGAGAAATCCTTGGAATATGATCTTCCAAGTCAAAGATTATAAATTTGTATCGGTAGGATCAATTCCACCAATAGCCTTTAACAATGCCTTTCGTTGTGTAGGAAAACTTTGAAGGACTTTGAGAGATGACATTGCAGAGGGTGCTTTCACAATGTCTTCTAAAATACTATAGTTTTTGGCAGCACGTACATGAGGATTAAATGAATACTTTCGAAAAACACCCTTATGGGGAGGACAAAGAATTGTATCTAGGCCCGGTCGTTCAAGATGAAGAGGACCATTTGGAGGTGAAGTTGGTGGAGGAGGTTGAACCAACGGAGGTGGTGAGTCATCAACTTTCTCTTTCGAAGGAGAGTAATCTTTGGCTTGAGTCGCAACTGCAACTTCGTTCTTCTTGGAGTCACTAGTACACATAAGTACATAAGATATGGTAGAGGGAATAAGTAATTTAATGTACCTCACAGTAATTTAATATACCATTTGGTTGTTGAACACATAAGAGTTCGTTGGAAAATACGTACTCTTCTATATTCATCCATCAAGGATTTGGATGAACACCAAAGATGGAATGTCATAATGTGATCTCTCGATCGGTTGTCAAACTTAGGAATGTCCGATCGAAAATTGGCAGGTATGATAGGCCAATAAGGAGAATGCAAAATAGAAGCATTAAAAATCCTAGATAAATCTGGTAAATCCAAAGTAGCAAGAAACAACAATTGTCTCCTCACTTGAGGAAACTGGTAGTCTTGAGGAGGTAGTCCCATGGGTATACCAATAGGACCATAAGAAGTCTGTAGATAGTTAGAGAGTCCTGACAAATTCAGTGGTGGAGGATTTTGAGTCGAATAGCCAACATGAGTTTTTTGATTAGGTAAAATCCCTTGTAAAGGAGAATTATACTGAAACTTTTGACCCCAGGTAGGATTCATAGAACCTGGATATGGTTTCCCGAGATTAGGGGGTACAAAAGAATTAACTTGAGGAGGTTTCCCCCCAGGCGGTTGTTGATTTCCTTGTAAAGGAAAATTCCAAGGTTGGGATTGTAATCCAGGGATATTTTTTCCATACACTGGGTTATGGCATCCTACTTGAGGTTTCCCAACAACTTGAGGTTGACCTCCAACAAGAATTTGAAAACCAGAAGCAACAAAATCACTTGTGCCTACAGGTGGAAGTGACAGATTTGATCTAAGTGGAAGTGATTTTCCAATAGGATTTTGAGTGACTACCACATTTCCGACAGAAACAGGTGTAGCTTGTGGGACCATGGTAGAGTTAAGGAGGTGGACAGAAAGAATTCTATGAGAACCAACCAATAATTGATATGAAACTGTGACAACATTACTAGTCGTGCTAGTAAAATGATATAAACGTGCTGTATAAGAAGTGGAAGTCACAGGCACAAGTGATGACATAGTTTGATTAGGACTCATTCCTACTTTATCAAAAATATCATGTCCCGAAGAGGTCCTCCAAAAAGAACAGACATGGACAGAGCTAGGATTAAAAATTCTGGTAGTATGAACCGGAGTTCTAAATGACTCACTCTAAAAAAGTGGATCGTCTACACCAAAGTCTGTGTGAGGTCCAGTAGGTATTCCAATAATCTTCAGCAACAACGTCTCAATGAATTTATCCATAGCAAAAGTGGATCTCGTACAACACTTAATAATGGAATTATGGAAAGTATTGATTCCTCCAATGGAGTAGAACTTCCAATCTCAGAGGCTATGTCGTTATTGACTACTCCTTCAGGAGAACCCTCTGGCGAGTTAGGAAGAAAAGGAGCGTATTCTTATGTATCTTCCGGAGGTAACCCTTGCATCCTACATGAATGAAAAGGGTCGATATTGGCCTCACCAAATAAAGAATGAAATAAATCTATGTCCAACTAGAGAAACAAAAAGAACTCATTAATACAATCTAGATAGAAAACACGCAAGAAAACCTTCTTATTTCAAAGTCATTATTGGTGATGAAATCTAACATCGTGAAATCAAGACAAAAAAGGGATTGGACAAAGCAGGTGGAAAAGTTACGTTGACAACCTTCTTAACAGACTTACACCCCGGTGCAAGCTCCCACACATAATTGCGGGTATACCCTCCAAGGCGCTCGAGTGAGTTTGGCCAACGTTGATTCTAGGTACCGTGAATACTTTCCCCTCCATAGTCACCTCGTGTAAAAGACTCTAAAGAGATAGGAGAAAAAGTTACCAATTACGACAATGATGCATGGGGTAACAATATACAATCTGATCCACATGTAAAGGTAGGGTATCTAAGCCCAAAATCAACTCCAGAAGGTCCCCACAGGATTTTCTTCTCAAGTGCCCCCAATAATATGTGCAATCTCTACACTAAGACCAACAAAGCAAGGTGAGTAACTATGTCAGTCCAAATGTGACCTCGTGATTGACCCTTGTGTTAGAAGGGCTTCCCAGGACAAAATGTAGCAAGTGGATTTGAACTCTCCCTATCACAAGATACTATTGTGTGTTTTGATGATTTGGAGAGTGTGCCTTACAACCTATTCCAAAGTGCTATCCTAGATAATGTTGGTGTAGACAAGTTATAGAAAATAAAAGTTGCTAATATATTTTAAAATTATGTTGCATTTTAAAGGTTGTTGCTTACTCAAAAGGGAAACGGAAATTAAATTGATGATATATTTGATCCTGACCCAATAACATGAAAGAAGAGGTGATATGAAATCATTTAATTCGATGAACTCTAATTACAGTAGGGAGAAGGTGTCTCTTTTTCGAATACGAAAGCTATGAAACACAATTTCTCGATTTTTGAATGAAAAAGATTCCAAATAATCAAAAACTACTCAATTTTCCAATTTTTCTCTTTTTACAAATATTCAAATGCAACAATTTGCATCAAAAGACTACTAAAAAGAAAAATAACTTCAATTATTTCTTTCTCAAATTAGATCAGAGATGTAATGAAGACAAGAAAGCATGGTCCAAGAAAACTAGCACGTTCTCAACACTATTGCCAAATCAAACTCACAATGTAAACAAAAAATGAAACGATATGAAAACCTTTTGTCAAATACAAAAAAAATTGTTTATTAATCAATTAAAAATCCAAAAAGTAAAAAAAATCCAAAACTCAAAATAAATCAAGGACTCCTTATCAAACAAGCACTCACGACCAAAATCTCGAGATTATACCCTTGTGACAAGAAATCAAAAGCAAAACTTGCAAAGCTTATAAAGAAGACTTTCAATTTCCGAAAATAAATCAAATGTAGGCTTAAAAGTTATAAATCAATCATTCACTGGTGTCAAAACTTCATCCTAGGCAGTAAAGGCAAAACTGGGAAGAAACAATAAAAATGGCTATTAGACAACAATTCCTATAGGAATCGTCGCAGGTTGCAGAGGAGTACAGTGGACACAAGAAAGGTCGTATCCCCAGTATGGTCGCCAAATTTGTTATCGAACTAATCAGTAAGTGTGGACACAAACTGATCTCCCTAAATTCCACAGGAAGCTAGAACAAAACAAGACAGAATACAAACTTCACCTTAGACTTCATTGTCATATAAACTAGTTTAGAGAGGTACAAGTGACATACCTTTTAAATGACACTTGATCCTCGCTAGTGTCATCCTTGTAGCTCCTTCTTTGAGTTTGCAGGATGGTGAACCTATTTAAGAAGCACAAACTAAAAAAGAGAGAGAAAAAATATATATATATTCCAATGAATTCTATGTATAAGATCAAGGAGTTATACAATAAACGTTAAGACACATTTATAGGGAAGAAATGTATTGTTGCATTATATTAAAATGAAAGTGGAGAACACAACCCATTCCTTGATGTTGCAAGGTCCCTTTCATTGGTGCTTTTCTCCAACACACACACCTTTGCTCCAATGCCTTTGATGAAGAAGATCCACAATCTGACTTAGAGAACTAAAGAAAATCTCTCAAGTATAATCTATAGTAGAACTCTTCATGCCTATGCAAGCTCTTTCAAACCTTATCCTTTTCCATAAGATATCCCTCTTTATATAGGGTGAAAGAGAGATGGATGAGGGGATTAGGATTATCCCACTAAATCAGAGAAGCAAGTAATATCCAAATCGATCAAAGGCCACCTCATCTTCTAGAAGATTCCCTTCTAGAACATTCGTGAATTTTGACTTCTCCATTGCTTAAGCATCATCGCACCCTATCTACATGTATCCTGCGATGATGTCATAGTCCATTTTTAGTGCAGAGTGTGATGATCAGGCATCATCGCACCCCATGCATACAACATGGTTGGACAACTTTCCTTATTATAGTTTTTGAACGAGGAAAAGAAAACCACTTTTATCATGGAGAAAGTCTCTTTTAATATTTTCAGGGACCATGAGCACATGTTGTTAGTTGATCACTGAGGTGACCAAAATAATAAGAATAAGAACAAGGGTAAGAAGGACCAAGAGAACAAGAACACAGGTAAACAAAATTCCATAGATGAAATTTCAAATTATAAGGAATCAAAAGGAAAGAAGAAGAATACAAAGTTTTCCTATTGTAACAGGGGGTTCCATCCTAAGATTTCTTTCATGAAAAATACCATAGATTTCATGGCACAAACATTTAAGAAACATCACCTCGAGGATTGTATTCTAGATAATGCAAGGAAAAACTCATCATCAAACAAAGGTAATGGTTATGCATTACTTGTTATTTCATCTTCTCATAATTCTTGGGTGCTTGATTTAGGGTCTACCCATCACATTGACTCATTAGATAGAATTTTCTCATACTTGGAGACTTGTTCCGGACCACTAATATTCATGGGAGATGATTCTCCTATTGAGGTGTGCGGTAGGGGTAGAGTTGATCTAGACCATGGATGATTTTAGGATGTACTTCATGTTCCAAATATTTCAATGAATTTTTTGTCCATCTATAAAATCACTCAGTCAGGTTTAGGGAAGAAGGTTGAGTTCACTCTAGACTCAATTATTGTTTTTGATTTATCATATGGTTCAAAAATTGTCATTGGTGAGGTTAATTACCACTCCAGGTTGTACACCTTCTCTCACTTCACTCATAAATATGATTATGTATCTCTTTTAGCACATGATAATGAAGAGTCCAGGTTGTGTCATGAGAGGTTTGGATATATGAATTTTAAATATTTAGATCATATTAGTAAGAGTGGAATGGTAGATGGATTACCCCACATTCAGTGCACAAATGGAGTTTTATAGCGTTGTATACTAGGAAAACATTTTGAGGAGAAGTTCAACATAGGTAAAGCATGGAGCGCATCATCACTTCTAAAGTTGGGTCACAGTGAAATTACAGGTCCTTTCCCACACCCATCGATCAGTAAATCTAAGTATTTTCTTACTTTCATTAATTGTTTCTCAAGATATACATGGGTCTACTTTCTCAAATTAAAATCCGAAGCCTTTGAGTGTCTTAAATATTTTGGGCATCTAGTTGAGAACCAGAAATGGAAGAGGATTAAGAAGCTTCTTACATAAAATGGAGGAGAGTATGTGAATAAGTATGTTTATCATATTTGTTCAGAATCAAGTATAGCGTTGCAACACATAGTTCCATATACTCCACAATAGAATGGGGTAGTGGAGAGAAAGAATAGGACATTGAAAGAGATGGTCAATTGTATGTTGTAGGCTAGAGAACTACCTCCAAACTTATGGGTTGAAGATATCAACTATGAAACCTCCATTTAGAATAGAGTTCCTCATAAATCAGTCAAGGGATTCACTCCATATGAGGCTTGGAGTGAGAAGAAACCAGAAGTCACTCACTTTAGAATTTTTGGTTCCTGTGCATGGGCTAGGATCCCTTTCGATAAGAGGAAAGCTATGGAAGATTAGAGTAAGGAGTGTACTTTTTTTGGATATCCATAGGGAGTGAAGGTATATATGTTATTATATACTAATTCCTATACACTATTCATTCAAAGAAATGTTAAGTTTGAAGAGAGTCCTTCATAGGTACTTCAGGACTAGTCCACACCTCCATTTCCACCGCCACTAGTTGCAGAACTTCGTGAGACTTATTTCGATCATATTTATGATATGATATCTGAATACGATATATCTGATATTTTTTATAAGAAGAAATAATTTGTAGGTCCATAGCATCGACCATGATGGGCACAATTGACTCTTCAAGTAGGAGGTGATATAATGGGTGATCCTATCGATCCACAGAGAACCATATATCACTTTGTAGAGCCTCCATAAGATTTTACTACCATGGAGACATTGATACATATTTGTTGTTATATGGTACTTGGAAAATATCCTTAGTCTTATGCAAATTCTAAAGGAAACCCCCACTGGGAGGAAGCTATGAAAGAGGAGTACAATTCCTTGATAGAGAACAACACGTGGGAGTTGGTTACTCTACCTTCAAACAAGAATATTGTTTGATGTAAGTGGATTTTCAAGAAAAATAGAGATTATGATAGATGCATTAAAAATTACAAGGGTTGGTTAGTAGCTAAAGGTTTCTCACAGGTTCAAGGCATTGACTATGAGGAGACTTTTGCACCGGTTTCCAAGATTGATTACATTCAGTTAGCATTAGCTATTGCAACAAATAGAAAGTGAGAGGTACACCATATAGATGTGAAGAATGCATTATTACATGCATATATTAATGAGGATATATATATGGAACTGCCAGAGGGATATGTTCAAGATCCTTCATTAGTTTGTTGGTTGAGGAAGTCATTGTACAGACTTAAGCAAGCACCTCATGCATGGTATGTTAAAATGGACTCTTATCTTCTCTCTAGAGGTTTCCTTATATGTATATCAGATCATAATGTGTACATGATGAGGAACACATATTCACATCTAATGATAGTTATATATCTAGATGATTTACTCATCACAGGGAGCTCAGCCTTCTCCATTTTTGTAGTGAATACCGCTTTGTATGATAGGTTTTCTATGATAGATATGGGATTGTTACATTACTTTCTTGGTCTTGAAATCATCCAGGATGATTTAGGAATCAAGATGTATCAGTCCAAGTATGCCAAATATCTACTTGATAGGTTTTAGATAACATATTGAAATACAACTCCAAGACCCTTTCAGTAAGGGGTTAGACTAGAGGATGTCGGTGCATCACCTTTGGTTGATTGAACTAGATATTGACAGTTGGTGAAGAGTCTTATATACCTTACACACTCTTGACTAGAAATCTCTTATGCATTTGGATCAGTTTCTAGGTACATGTAGGATCCTCATGAGCTTCATTGGAAGGAAACAAAGAAGATTCTCAGATATTCCAAGGGGACTAGCAGTTTTGGTATACACTATGCAGCAAGATATTCCTTTGATCTTGTTGGTTACACAAACTCAGATTGGGCAGGCGGTAGCACTAATCGCAAGTCCACTTCAAGATATGTCTTATGCCTTGGACCAGGACCTATATTTTGGTAAATTAAGAAGCAATCAACAATTTCTTTATCATCAGCAGAGGAAAAGTACAGGGGTGCAGTGAATGTTACTACTTAGGATATTTGGTTGTAGCACTTTCTTATAAAGTTGGGAGTTCATTTTCATCTTTTGATAGTTATATGGTGTGATAATCATAGTACTCTCAAGCTATGTAGAGACCCAGTTCATATGTAGTGAAAGAAGCACATCGAGGTTCATATGCACTTTATTCGAGGACAGATTCATGATGGAGTCATTGATATGAAATTATGTTCATCTTTAGAGTAGGTGGTAGACATATTCACAAATCCTTTCACCAAACAAAAGTTTGTCTCATTGACGGGCATTCTAGGAGTGAGGGTTACATCAACTTAGCAACTGAAAATTATCATTATTTTCTTGTTAGAAGCATAGTTTGAGAGTGGGGGGGAGGGTGCCCCCTGGGTTTTCCCTCTTTACCTCACTTTTGTTCAATTGTTATGCATATATACTTGTACATGAGTACCTAACATGGATTCATATTTTCAGGACACATCATTGTGCACAACCTGGTTGTGTTTTAGGGGGGTGTTGGGGTACATGCTCAACTCCATACTTAGTGACATACTCATTTTTTCATTTTTTCTACTATTTAGAAGGACTTCTATTTATACAAGGTCTATTTTTAGCTGGTGGATTCCTATATGTAATACCATAGGAAAGTACCAATGGTTTCCAAAACCACGGGCTCATAAACCACCATTAGGAAAATTCCTATTTTTTAGCTACCATTAGGCCAATTCCTATTTTTTAGGAGATAATTCCTATTTCCTTAATTTTAGCAGATATTTCCTATTTCATGGCTATAGAGATAACTTTAGTAAGAATATTATCCTCCTAGGGAAGTTATCATTACCCATATAATACTTGAAGGTAAATCACTTCACTTATTTAGTGACTTTCCATAATTAGAAAATTCTCACTTGAATAGGACTTTAGTTCCATTCTTGGACTCTAGTATTATTCTAGGAGATGTTTTCTATTATGGAATACATGTTGACTTCATGTAGAGTTCTCACTAAGTTCACACCTATATTTTTTACCTTTTCTTATTATTAGCAACTTTTGAATTTAGATAATTGTTGTTATTAGAAGTTACTTTTTTTACTTGAGCATGCACATGGAAATACCAACCTAGTGTGAAATACTCCTCATGTTGAGAGTCATATATATTGTACTCAATATCAAGGATTAATACATTGTGATTAGAATTTGTTTCTTAGTCTCTTATGTGTGAAGATTGATTCTATTTTTCTCTCTCCTCTCTCTCTTTTGCAATTAGCTAGTGTAGTACTTCCTTCTCACAATTAGGTCTTGGATTGTGGTTTAATCCTACAAACATATTGAAAACTATCACAACCAGTACATGAGATGGACCACACTGTGTTAGGATATAGACCAAATAGTGTTGGATTTCACAAATACCTTCCATACCTTTTGCACTAGGCTAGGTATCAAAGACTCCAAGCGACATCTAGTTCTAAAATAATGTGGGTGTATACACAGGTACATACAAATAGAAATGGATTTTATGTGCATCTCGTCGTTGGGAGTTTCTTATAGATATGTTTTCAAAATTGAGAAAAAAATTAAGTAGTGGAGTAAGAGGTAGTTTGGGTCTGCAAATATGCAACAACCAAAGTATGGTAAAGGTAACCCTAACTCATAAAATATCCAACCTCAAGACAACTAGTCCAAGCCACAAGAAAAGAAGGGTAATGGGAAGACAAAGAAGGAAAATGGAAAGTGGTGTGAATTTGACAAAACCCTTGGCACAACACCGATGAATGTCACTCGAAACAATCATTGGTGGCCAAGCTCAAAGAAAAAGAGTCAAGCCTCGACTCGGAATCTGATTCAGAAAATAATAAAAGGAAATAGATCATTGATACAAAACCCATTGATATGATTGTTACCACAACAATCCAACCAGAAGAACCAAAGAATATTGAGAAGGGGGAGAACCTCTTCCATTCACAAATGTGGTTGAAGGGGACCCCACTGCATTTCATTATCAATAGCAGCAGACAAAAGAACCTAATCTTAGCAAAGGTCATCGAGCAATTGGATTTTTTTACAACACCACACCTCCATCCATACAACATTAAGTGCCTTCTCCATGGATGAGATCTCCACATCAGCCAGCAATGTCTCATTTCCTATGGAATCAAGTCGTTCAAAAATGAGGTACTATGTGATGTTTCCCCACTAGATATCTGTGATGTTCTTTTAGGCCAACCATATATGTGTAAGTGTCATGTTGTTTATGAGTCTCGACCTCATGGCTTCATTGTTACTCTAGGGGGTCATATCTACAAGATAATAGAGGTAGTTCTGACTACTGTCTCGGAAAAACAGTACCGCAAAGTAGTCCCTCATACCACAAAGTTTAGCTTCTTCATTATTTTTTCATAAGGACACTGTGATCACTAAAGCCTCATCCCGAGACCTTTCTATCCAATAGAAGTAGGTCGACAAGATTGTAGAAGAGAAAAAAGTGTTAGACAACTGAGAGGGGGGGTGAATCAGTTGTTACCGTGCTTAAACATTTATGGTTATTTTAAACTCTTTGTAGAGACACTAAATGATGATCACAATAATGTATGGAAATAAACAATGGTACTTTCAGCATCATTCACTTATGTGAGAAACACAGAGACAGATATTTCCTGAGGAAACCCATGCAGGGTAAAAACCTCTTTTTCTTTATATGATAAGTAATGGTTACAATCTTTACACTATCATACATATGAGCACCAACTCATAATGAGGCTACAACCTTAGTTTTGCAAGCTCCAACTTGCTAAGAGCACCAACTCTCTATTTTCTCTAGAATCCACTAGAAGGAAGCACCAACTCCCTGGTTTCTCTAGCACCAACTAGAAGGAAGCACCAACTCCCTGGTTTCTCTAGCACCAACTAGAAGGAAGCACCAACTCCCTGTGTTCAAGCACCCACCTGAACCTTTGAGGACACCAGTCCTCCCTAGCTCCTCCCAACCACCATGAAATATAAATATTTTCTACTGAAATTTATTACAGTGATATGATGTTCAACAATGGCCTACCAAACTTATCACTATTCTGCTGCATTTCGTTGCTTTGTCTGCCTCATTGCCTTTCTGCTCACATCACTTGTGTTGTCTATTCTTCTGCTTTTTATGCTCTGTGTGCCATGTCCATTCACTGCATAGTTCCTCTTCTATGTTGTTCAGATGTTGGACTCTCCTCCTTCTTCACACATGAATCACCTTCACCAACAACAACCACAAAAAACTCCTACAGCAACAACAACCCCATCTCTTCTCTGTACCGTGTATTTATAGCTTCTGTGCACCTTGTGCATGCAGTGTTCACAGTGCCTCTGCATACTGAATCCACGCCATTATCCTCCACCGCTCGAGTGCTCTGTCTGATCATCATCGTGACTCTTCAACTTCTTTGGTGGTTCACCCCGCGTGTCCAGCATCACTGTATGTTATACTAATATTCCTCAGCCTCTCTGGTAGTTTGAGACTCTTCATCTTCTCTGTGACAGTCGAACTCACCTTCTCCATTTCAGTTACAAGCCTCAATGCTCATCAGCTGTCAATCACCTCCACGAACATCTTCATCCCTCTCAGAGACTCTTCACCTCCTCTTTCATTCATCCCATAGTGTCTTCGAGTCCTCTGGCAGAACCCATCAGTGGTTTCTGGCAGTTACACTGTATCATGCTACAGTTTCCCTCCAATCTTGTTCAAATTCATCTGCACCGTTGGATTGAATCCATGGGATCTTGCATTTATTTCGACATTTCGGCATTCAGAAATTTTGTGCTGAGTGTCTTGACACTTTATTTCACGATCTCTGAAGTTCCTATACAAGACTTTTCTGCACTAGCTCCTTCCCCAATATGACTATAGTCATAACCAAGCGCCTATGGAAAAAAAAAGCGCTTTCGCGATTTCTCATTTCGTGATCTTTGACACTATGCTCCGTTGACCCCAAGTTAGCAAAATTTTGATCACTTGCCACATGTCCTATGATTCCATGGTCTAGATATGGTCTTGATTCAATGACTACGATTGAATTGTAATTTCGCGATTTCGGCATTCTTGATGCATTGGGTTCTTTTCTTCTCCATGTCACGATTCGCGAAACTCCGATATGGAGTATGATCAACAGTCCAGATCTGATCTCTATTTAACAGCTGCAATTGAATTGTGATTTCACATATCACGAAATCGGCATTCTTGATGCATTGGGTTCTTTGCCTCTCCAAGTCTCGATTCGCGAAACTCCAATATGGAGTATGATCAACGGTCCAGATTTGATCTCTATTTAACGGCTGCGATTAAATCGCAATTTCGCATATCGTGATATCTGGATTCCTGATGTCAATGTTATTTGACAACTTCAACACTCGATCCTTGAAACTTCGATCAACGGTTTAGATGTGATCTTGATTTACCGGCTCAGATTGCGTCGGTATTTTTCATATTGAGAGATCGGGATTTCTGTTGTATTGTATCTTTGACATTTCCAACACGTGATCCTCGAAACTCCCACATGGTGTCCATCTGTTGACTTCATACGTGGATTGACACGTGTTGAATACTGCCACGTGTCACTCTAATTCATGACTTACATGTGCCTGAAATGTTGAATCAGTCTAACACTTTTCATTACCTGATTGTGCCACGTGTCCCTAGCTGACGTGGTCTGCTGACGTGAGTTGGGTCGACGATATAGATCACATCTTGATCTGATGATTCAAGTTCATTCAGGATTTCACACATCACGATTTCGGGATTCTTGATGTCAATATTCTTTGACATCTCCAACTCGCGATCCTCGAAACTCCGACAAGGAGTCGGATCAACGGTCCACATAATCCCCTGAGATGGATGGTCCTCCTAGTTTCGAGATTTGTGAGCCCTCTGGCTAAGCTTGTGGTCCACGTGACCTCTCCCTATATGACCGCAGAAAAAACCTCCTCATCAGGGTTTCAGACTTTCTGATGTCGAAACATGTATGTCCTCAAGATTCGTGATCCCTCGAATCCCGACGTGCTCTTTACACACTAGCTCTCTTGGCTAGGCTTCTGGCCCATATGACCATTATCCCTGTGACTGCAGTATTACCACTCATCGGGGTTTCGAGATTTTCAATGCCATAATGCATTGGCTTACAGGATTCCCGATATGTGAAACGTCGATGAGTCAACCCTCCTTTCAGGATTTCACCTTGGATTTTCCCGATGGTAAACCTCATGTTGCTCCTATCCGATCTGATGGCCCTCATGCTGTTAGGAATTTTGGATGGGATCTAATGATCTACGACGCTTCTCCTCCAATCTTACACATCCTTCTTACTTGGAAGAATTTTTTCTCTGTGCTAATTCCTCCTGAGCCTACGTCATTCCTGTTTGTCCATCGATGCACATTCTGATCCTGCCATTTTCACTATTGTACTTGCCATCAATGACAAGCATACACTACCTGTTAAGCATTTGCCAACAATCTCCCCCTTTGGCATTGATGGCAACTAAGGCAACTGTCTTTTCTCCCCCTTTGACATCAATGTCAAAGAAGAGACATGCTCCCCCTGAGATATTGCAGTAATTTTAGGATGCATTAGATATTCAAACAATACAAATCTCCCCCTAACAAGATGGACTCTTTTCGGTGTGAAACGTAATGACACCCAGCTTTTGTATGAGACATTCAAATGGTGTCTTGGCTAGGGGCTTAGTAAAGATGTCTGCAATTTGTTCTGTAGTGGGAATGTAATGGACCTGAACAATCTGATTGGTGACCTGCTCTCTCAGAAAATGATATTTTATGGGAATATGTTTTGTCTTCGAGTGGAGCACAGGATTTTTAGACACACTGATGGCACTTGTGTTATCACAATGAATTGGGATCGGTGCAATATATTTTACCTCTAAGTCTGCAAGTTTCTAAATCATCCATAATACCTATGTGCAACAGGTAGTAGCAGCAATGTACTCTGCCTCTATGGTTGATAAAGAAATGGAACCTTGCTTTTTACTAAGCTAGGCTACTAAGGAGTTACCCAAGAAGAATGCTCCTCCATTGGTGCTTTTTCTCTCATCAACACAATTTTCCCAATCTGCATCTAAATAAGCAGTCAACTGAAGACTTTGATTTTTGGGATACCACAGACCATAAGTCATTGTTTCTTTTAAGTACCTGAATATCCTTTTGACAGCTTGCAAATGACTCTGTTTAGGTGCAGCCTGATATCTTCCT
>ML803688.1:225241-236756 GCA_009831015.1 Picea engelmannii
AATCTGGTTCATAGTTCCTTAACCGACAGTCAATAGATTTATGTCCAAAGTTATGACAAGTGTAGCATTCAACCTCATTATTCAATAAGTCAAACTTATTGTTGCAGTGTTGCCTACTTATTGACTCTTGATTATTTCTTGCCCTCCTTAGTTGTATATGTCCAGACTTAATTTGGCAATTTGCAGTCTGTGAAGGATTATTAGCTGACTGTATCATTCTCTGTTGTGGGAAGTATCTATTCCTTTGAAATCTTAATTGCTCATTTCTAGGTCTTAAGGAACAATTTACAGCTTTGTGACCGAAGTTAGAACAATAGAAACAATATCCATAGAAAAATTCTTTGTACCTGGAAAATGGTTGTCTTCCTTGAGCAAATTGATTTCTTTCTTGCTGATGACGTCTTTTAGTAGAAAGAACATTGTTTCTTTGTCCTACAGATTCAGTCCTGACACCATTTTCTTTACTCATCCTGGGTTGTTGATTTCCTTCCTTTATTTCTATAGGTTTGTTATTGTCATTGGTTGTACTTTTGACAAACTTGATGGGTTCTTCATTTCCTGTCTTCTCACTGCTTGATCCCTCTTCATAACCCAAACCAATTTTTATCTTTGGATTCCTTTGTTGATTCAGAATGGTGGTTAATCCTTCTGAGGCTTTGATACTTGACAGATTCTGATTATAAAAGGCTTGAAACTTCTCCATTTCTTTCCTTGTTTTCACTATTTCTTGTTCTAATGATTCACATCTTGCCTTCTTATCTAATAGTTGTTGTTTCAGAATCTCTTTGATTTTCTTTGCCTCTTCCAATTCTACCTTTAGTAGGGCAAGGTCTTCACCAGGTTTTTTACTGTCTTTCTCGAACTGTATCAACAATTGTCTTTGCTTTCTGTTCTTGATTCTTAGTCTGTCAATTTCTTCCAATGTACTGATCAATTCTCCTTGCATGTCAACCACGGCTTCTTCTTCATTAACGTCACTCACTGTGATATTATTTTAATAGTCCTCTTTGGCCATAAGTGTGAAGTCATTTAGTTTATCTTCAATAGATGAATCATTATCCTCATCATCTAAAGGATCATCATCATTGTTTGCACAAAGACTTTTCTTCTTAAAGTTATTCTCCTTAAAGAAATTTATGTGTTTGTATTTCTCCTCATCATCACAAGTTTGATCCTCTCCTTTGTGGGGACATTTCTTTGCAAAATGACCTATCTTACCACAGTTAAAACATTTGAAAGGTAGTTTACCTTTGTATTTTCCTGATCCCTTCTTCAGTCTCTTCAAAAAAATTTCTTCAATTTCATCAGGCTCAGAATCCTCATTCTTGTCTGCTTTAAATGATGCTTCTCTGGAGGTGGGTTTATCTTTAATTATTCTCATTTCATATGCAGTCAATGTTCTGAGAAGTTGGTCAAACTGCAAGGTTTTCAGATCATTAAGTTCTTCTATAGTAGAGAACTTCGGGTTGAACCTATCTGGGAGAGATCTCAAGATTTTTTGAACTAAAGAAGGTTCCCCAATTGTTTCACCAAGTTCCTTCATTGCATTTACCATTTCTTCTACTCTCAGAAAGTATTTTCCAATAGTTTCATCTTCCTTCATCTTCATCTATTCAAATTGTATTCTATAGGTTTGCAGCTTAGCATCCTTTACCTTCTCATTACCCTCATAATTGTTAATGAGTTTGTCCCACATTTCTTTCGCAGTTCCTAGGTGCATAACTTTTACGAATTCTTCTTCTGCAAGCCCACTCAAGATAGCATTCATGGCCTTAGCGTTGAAGCTAAATTCTAGTTTTTCATCCTTATTAGCTAGCACTACTAGCTTTACATAACCAGTATCTACCACATCCCAGACATCTGCACCTAAATCCATGATGTAGGTTCTCATTCTAACTTTCCAGAAGGCAAAGTTTGTTCCATTGAATAGAGGGGCCTTATTGGTTGAATTTCCTTCATGGCTTGACATGTTTAAGCTATAGGATCTACCCTTAGATAAAAGGGGCCAGCTCTGATACCAATTATTAGACAACTAAGAGGGGGGGGTGAATCAATTGTTACCGTGCTTAAACATTTATGGTTCTTTTAAACTCTTTGTAGAGACACTAAATGATGATCACAATAATGTATGGAAATAAACAATGGTACTTTCAGCATCATTCACATATGTGAGAAACACAAAGACAGATATTTCCTGAGGAAACCCATGCAGGGTAAAAACCTTTTTTTCTTTATATGATAAGTAATGGTTACAATATTTACACTATCATACATATGAGAACCAACTCATAATGAGGCTACAACCTCAGTTTTGCAAGCTACAACTTGTTGAGAGCACCAACTCTCTGTTTTCTCTAGCACCCACTAGAAGGAAGCACCAACTCCCTGGTTTCTCTAGCACCAACTAGAAGGAAGCACCAACTCCCTGGTTTCTCTATCACCAACTAGAAGGAAGCACCAACTCCCTGTGTTCAAGCACCCACCTGAACCTTTGAGGACACCAGTCCTCCCTAGCTCCTCCCAACCACCCTGAAATATAAATCTTTGCTACTGAAATGTATTACAGTGATATCATGTTTAACAATGGCTTATTAGACTTATCACTTTTTTGTTGCATTACGTTGCTCTGTCTGCCTCATTGCCTTTCTGCTCACATCACTTGCGTTGTCTATTCTTCTTCTTTTTATGCTTTGTGCACCATGTCCATTCACTGCACAGTTCCTCTTCTGTGTTGTTCAGTTGTTGCACTCTCATCCTTCTTCACACATGAATCACCTTCACCAACAACAGCCACAACAAACTCCTACAGCAACAACAACCCCATCTCTTCTCTGTACCGTGTATTTATAGCTTCTATGCACCTTGTGCATGTAGTGTTTGCAATGCCTCTGCATGCTGACTCTGCATCGTTTTCCTCCACCTCTCGAGTGCTCTGTCTGATCATCATCATGACTCTTCAGCTTCTCTGGTGGTTCTCCCCATGTGTCCAGCATCATTGTATGTTATACTAAGATTTCTCAGCCTCTCTGGTAGTTTGAGACTCTTTGTCTTCTCTGTGACTGTCGAACTCACCTTCTCTGTTTCAGTTACAGGCCTCAATGCTCATCAGTTGTCAATCGCCTCCACAAACATCTTCATCCCTCTCAGAGACTCTTCACCTCCTCTGTCAGTCATCCCGTAGTGTCTTCGAGTCCTCTGGTAGAACCCATCAGTGGTTTCTGGCAGTTACACTATATCGTGCTACAGTTTCCCTCCGATCTTGTTCAAATTCATCTGCACCGTTGGATTGAATCCATGGGATCTTGCATTTATTTCGGCATTTCGGCATTCGGAAATTCTGTGCTGAGTGTCTTGACACTTTATTTTGCGATCTCTGAAGTTCCGATACAAGACTTTTCTGCACTAGCTCCTTCCCCAATATGACTATGGTCATAACCAAGTGCCTATGCAAAAAAAAAGTGCTTTTGCGATTTCTCATTTCGTGATTTTCGACACTATGCTCCGTTGACCCCAAGTCAGAGAAATTTTGATCACTTGCCACATGTCCTATGATTCCATGGTCTAGATCTGGTCTTGATTCAATGGCTATGATTGAATTGTGATTTAGTGATTTCGGCATTCTTGATGCATTGGGTTCTTTGCTTCTCCATGTCGCAATTCGCAAAACTCCGATATGGAGTATGATCAACGGTCCAGATCTGATCTCTATTTAACGACTATGATTGAATCGCAATTCGCATATCGCGAAATCGACATTCTTGATGCATTGGGTTCTTTGCCTCTCCAAGTCGCAATTCGCGAAACTCCGATATGGAGTATGATCAACGGTCCATATCTGATCTCTATTTAACGGCTGCGATTGAATCACGATTTCGCATATCGCGATATCAGGATTCCTGATGTCAATGTTCTTTGACAACTTCAACACTCGATCCTCGAAACTCCGATCAACGGTTCAGATGTGATCTTGATTTGTCGGCTCAGATTGTGCCGGGATTTTTCATATTGAGAGATCAGGATTTCTGTTGTATTGTTTCTTTGACATTTCCAACACGCGATCCTCGAAACTCCGACGTGGTGTCCATCTGCTGAATTCATACATGGATTGACACGTGTTGAATACTGCCATGTTTCACTCTAATTCATGACTTACATGTGCTTGAAATGTTGAATCAGTCTGACACTTTTCATTACCTGATTGTGCCACGTGTCCCTAACTGACATGGTCTGCTGACGTGAGTTGGGTTGACAGTCTAGATCACATCTTGATCTGATGGTTCAGGTTCAGTCAGGATTTCACACATCGCAATTTCGGGATTCTTGATGTCAATATTCTTTGACATCTCCAACTCGCGATCCTCGAAACTCCGACAGGGAGTCGGATCAACGGTCCACATAATCCCCTGAGATGGACAGTCCTCCTGCTTCCGGGATTTGTGAGCCCTCCGGCTAAGCTCGTGGTCCACGTGACCTCCCCCTATATGACCGCAGCAAAAACCTCCTCATCGGGGTTTTGGACTTTCCGATGTTGAAACATGTATGTCCTTAGGATTCGCGATCCCTCAAATCTCGACATGCTCTTTACGCACTAGCTCCCCTGGCTAGGCTTCTGGCCCATATGACCATTATCCCCGTGACCACAGTCTTACCACTCATTGGAGTTTCGAGCTTTTCAATGCCGTAATGCATTGGCTTACAGAATTCCCGATATGTGAAATGCCGATGAGTCAACCCTCCTTTCGGGATTTCACCTTGGCTTTTCCTGATGGTAAACCTCATGCTGCTCCTATCCGATCTGACGGCCCTCATGCTGTCGGAAATTTTGGATGGGATCCAACGATCAGTGACGCTTCTCCTCCAAGCTTACACATCCTTCTTACTTGGAAGAATTTCGACTCTGTGCTAATTCCTCCTGAGCCTACGTTGTTCCTGTTTGTCCATCGATGCACATTCTGATCCTACCATCTTCATTGTTGTACTTGCCATCAATGACAAGCATACACTACCTGTTAAGCATTTGCCAACAAAAATATATTGTTGCTTCACCTACGGGGATTCCTCCACACTTCTCATTCAATCCAAACTATTAAAGATCCTTTCGTAGCTCTATATGTTATAGCTCTTTTCAGGCGTGCTTGGGGTTCCAACCATTATCCCCCATTAGTATAGCTTCTTAGGTTGCATATTCATTGACAGAGTCCTCCAACATTCATACAAAGGAATATCTTACAGCTATATTGGGTAAAATAATGAAGATGGGTAACACTTTCGTGACAATCGGGTCTCCAAAATTCCTAGCAACAATTATTTGGCCGAAAAAATGTTGCTAGGAATTTTTTCGGCCAAAAATTTGCACGTCAAATTTAACAGTGCCCTCGAAATTTGTGTACAATGTTTTTCGGATGAGTTATTTTCTTGTGGTAAACATATTTCGGTCGAAACGTTTATTTTTAATGGATTCCGTTAAAAACTAGATTTCGGCCGAAAGAATATTTCGGTCGAAAACCTAAAAATGGGATTGTTTGTAGGAAGCTGCAAATTCTCTCCATATTACTTCATCTTTCGAGGTAGAAAACTCCTACAAATACTCGGAATTTATTTCAGAATTGATACCAACATTTTTAAAATTGAATCTACTTTCATTGGGTATAATTTTTTTTCATTTTTATTGTTTTTATCTAATTTTATTTAATTTTATAAAAAAATCACTCCATAATATTTTTAGGTGAGATTATGATTCAGTGAAATGAAAAATCCATATCTCTAAAAATACACAGTCAAAAATTATGGAAAATTTATATTCATAATCCTTAAACGGTTCTCTTCAAAAGGGTATTTTTAGATTTTACTTTTAAGTAAAAATTAAGATAGATACATGGTGGAGGAAAACATGTGTTTAAAATTTGTAACTTTTTCAGATTGGTCAACTTCAAAAAATTCTAGAAATTATAATATTCATCCATTATATTCAAAACTATAGTCATCACAAAATAGAGTCTTTGTAGATTGTTGCATCATATTGCATTTGTCAAAAACAAAAGTTTAATAATGGATACATTGTTGTGGGAAAAAATAACTCATTATCTTTCCCTTCATTTTTAAGGAACATACTATCAAACAATTGTCAAATTGAAATATCAAATATCAATAAAAAAAAATTGAAAAATAGTCAGTAGAAAGCTAACAAAATTCTTCACAAGTTGGATTTTTACAGTAAAGTAAAATTCTAAATAAAAAAAATACTTTTGTTTACCGGAAGTTGAAGAACCTGTTAAAATTTAAAAAAAAAAAATTGTCATAAAACAAGCAAAAGTGTTACCCATCTTCATGATTTTACCCTATTGTTTTAACAAATCCAACCCCTTCAACCATAGGTTCATGACATCCTTCAACAAGTTAATGCCTAGTACAAGTAGGAAAATGTCTTTAGCAAGGGAAGTGGCTCACCAAGGTTCACCTTCAACAAAATATTATCCATCTCCCATGGGAACTTGACGCAATGTGGACCATTTCTTCCTAGGGGGGAGGAATAATCCAAGTGGATATCGGTGGCCACCCACATGTTCCATTGGCTCAAAACATAGTTTTCCACCTTGGCATTTTTTATATTATTTTTTGGGTCCTAAACTTTCAGGGTCGTTTTGAGGCCCTAAATGACATTTTTCTGACATTTGGGGGCTCAGGTGTTAGCCATAGGCGTTGGCCTTAGCCTAATCAGAATGTGTACTTCTCAAGTATACATTTCTAATGAGATATCATGCACCACAAATGGAGATTGTATGCTAAGTTTATTCCCTCTGGAAGTTGATGTATCAACTACCTGCATCATTGCCCACAAACCTTTTTTCATTTCATCTCCCGGGGTTAGGGTTTTCTATGTTTAAGGTTTTATCATTTATTTTTCATGATAAAAAAGAATTTGGATCCTCATTGTACTCATCTTCTTGCGAATGAGCATAGTCATCAAATATCTTCTCAGAGTTAAGATGCCACCACTCTAGCGAGTTCATTCACTTTGTATTTTTACAATTTCTTTACATTCCTTTCATTAATAGAAATTGTGTATTACTCGATCTCTGTGTATTTCCTTATTATATATATTCCTTATTTTCATTCTCAAAATAATCCAAATCAATGGTATTAGAGTAGGCTCCTTGTCATTTCTTAGTTTATGTCTCTAACAAGGTCATGTTATACAGAGTTAGGTATCGAGCTAGTTTCTCTTGAGGAAAACAACTCTCGCTAGCCCAAGCAGCCCCCGTGGTGAAAGAAAAGAGAGATGAGGAAGTAGGATATTATATTCATATCTTTCTCAAGGAATCCTACATGTGACATAGGGATGAAATTTTGGAAAACTTTTCCCAAATCCTTCGACGATTGTTAGTAATAAAAGACACATATTCATCAAGTAGGCACTTTAGAGGTGCCACCCCTTTCAACGTACAAGTTAATTTTTAGATTCATGTGTTTGAAGGTCAGATAGATGTGGATTCTTTGGAAAAGTGGTTAAATTTTCTCGAAGGTTCTTTCTCTATCCAAAATTTTTCTGGCAGGGAAAAGATCATCTGTGTGTTGCTTAAGGTTGTCCCACATGTCAAAAATTGGTGGGAAACTTACTGTGAGAAAAATTCCACAGAGGAATCTGGAATGTTTGAAGCTGAAACTATGATGACTAATACATGATATGGACCACACTACATTAGGAGAGGGACCAAATAGTTCTGGATTTCAAAAATACCTTATGTACCTTACGCACAAATATTAGTATCAAAGACTCCAAGAAACATATGATTCTAAAATATAGTGGGTGTCTACACAGGTACATCCAAAAAAATGGAGTTTCTGGACATCTCATCACTAGGAGTTGTTTATCGATATGTTTTTAAAATAAAGTAGAAATTTAAGAAACGAAATAAGTGGGAGTATGGGTCTACAAATCCAAAACAACCAAAGTATGGTAAAGGCATCCCTAACTCATAGAATATCCAACCTCAAGATAACCAGTCTAAGCCACAAGAAAACAAGGGTAACGTGAAGATGAAAAGGGACACTAGAAAGTGGTGTGACTTCCAAAAAATCCCTTGGAAAAACACCGATGAATGTCGCTTGAAACAGTGATTGGTGGCGGAGCCCAAATAAAAAGAGTCGAGCCTCGAATCAGAATCTGATTATGAAAAAAATAAAAGGAAACAAATCAAAAATTGAGAACCAACTGCTACCCTTACTACCAAAATAGTCCAACCAGAAGAATCATAGGATCTTGAGGAGGGGGAGCACCTATTCCATTCACATATGTGGGTGAAAGGGATGCCATTGAATTTCATTGTCGATAGTGTAAGACAAAATAACCTAATCTCAATAGAGGTTGTCAAGTAGTTGGATTTATTGACAACACCACACCCGCAAGCATACAACATTGGGTGTCTTTGTAAGGGACGCTATCATCACATAATTTAGTAGTGTTTCATGTCCTATGGCATCCAAACCTTCAAGGATGAGGTACAATGTGATGTTTCCCCACTGGAAGTTTGTGATGTTCTTTTAGGTTAGCCATATATGTGGAAGCATCATGTTGTTTATGAATCTCGACCTGGTAGTGTAATTATTACTCTAGGCAGTCATCTCTACAGGATACCATAGGTATTTCCAACTACCATCTCCACAAAATAGTGCCGCAAAGTAGTCTCTCATACCAAAAAATTTAGTTTCTTCATGATCCAACCAAAAGGAGAATAGAAGGACATTTTGACCACTAAATCCTTATCTCGACACCTTTCTATCTAATAAAATCAAGTTGAAAAGATTGTATAAGAGCACAAAGATATTATTACTTCACTTACGGGGTTTCCTCCACACTTCCCACTCAAGGAAAGCTATAACAGATCCTTTTGTTTCTCTATTGGCCATAGATTTTTTCAGGCGTGCTTGGGGTTCCAACCATTAGTCCCCATTGATAAATCTCCTTAGGCTACATCTTCACTAATAGATTCCTTCCATGCTCAAACCAAGGTAGATCATGTAGCTAAATTGGTTGAACATATCCAACACCTCCAAAAATAGTTTCATGACATATGTCAACAAGCTAATGTCAAGTACAAGCATGACAATGTCTTTGGCAAGGCTAGTGGATCACCAAGGATTAGCTTCAACAAAATCTTCCCCATCTCCCATGGGAACCTGACACAATGAGGACCATTGCTTCCTATGGGGGGAGGAATGATCCATTTGGATATCGGTGGCCACCCACCTATTCCACTAGCTCAAAACACAGTTTTCCACCTTGAATATTTTATATGGTTTTTCAGGTCCTAAACTTTTGGGGTCGTTTTGAGGCCCTAAACGATGTTTTTTGACATTTAAAGGCTCAATCAATAGTTGTAGGATCTCACTTGGGCTTGATCAGAATGCGTACTTCTAGGCTAGACCTTTCAAACAAGGTATCGTGCACTGTAAATGGAGATTATATGAAAAATTTATGCCCTCAGAAGTTGACATATCAACTACCCCCATCGAGGCCACAAACGTTTTGGCATTTCATCTCCCGAGGTTAGGGTTTTGGATGTTTATGGTTTTCTCATTTATGTTTTATGTTTAAACGGCATTTGGAGCCTCATTGTACTCATCTTCTTGTGAATAAGTGTAGATTCCATATCTCTTCTCAGAGATAAGCTGCCACCATTCTAGCGAGTCCATTCACTCTTTATTTTTATAGTTTATGTACATTCCTTTCATTAATATAAATGGTGTATTATTGGATCTCTTTGTTTCTTGCAATATATATGTGTATTTCCTCATTATATCTCTACCTTCATTTTGTTTTCAAAATAATCTGGATCAATTGAATTTTCTCTCTTTTTGCATCAGATACACCACACCACAGATAATAAACCTCAACTAGATTGTTTGATACCTTTCCTAATCCCCATGCATACTACACAATCTTGTTTCCTTCGGGATCATAAAGAATCCCACCCGCACCTGCCATCGTTGGATTGTTCTTTGAAGATCCATCAAAAAGAGAGAAAATTAATGTTGTTGCAGCCACTAGTGATGAAATTCCTTACTACCTTTTTAAATTTAACGTAGTTACCGACTTAACAAGAACTATGACCTGGAAGCGAGAACTTTGACCCATAAAAACCCATATTTTTGTGCCAAAATCAACAAAATAAACCCCCATTTCAAAAAGTGGCACTATGGGTAACACCCTTTTTGAGAGGGGGTGGTTAAAATTGCAACTTGTCTCAAATCGCGGCTTTGACAATCAATACCATTACGAAAAATTCACCCTTGAATAGAAAAGTGGTGCTTCCAATAGAAACAATTTTATCTTTCGAGTTAAAAATAGAAATTAATTGAAAAAATTACCCTATCCATTGAAACCATTGCAAATTAATAAAATCGCCTCCTAAATTGACTTAAAAAATTATTTATTAATTCGTCTTTATTATTTTTATTTTACATGAAAAATTAAATAAATTGAAAAACACAAAACTCTCTAAACAAACTTAAAAAAAACAAAACACATTTAAAACAATGTATAATGGAATTTTAAAAATAAAAATAAAATATAAAAGTACATAAAACCTAAAAAAAAAAAAATGATATTTTTAATACTCCTTAAAAACAATTTTTTATAAAAAAGAAAATTAAAAAATATATATATTAAAAAATTAAAAAAGAAAATAAAAATTATACTAAATTTATTCAAACTTTAAAAAAAATAAAATAAAATTATAAATCAAAATAAAAAACAAACTTTAAAAAAGAACAATTAACAATTTTTTTTAAATTTAAAACAAAAAATAATTAAACACCAATTTGAACAATTAACAAATTAAAAAAAAAAAAAAATGAAAACTAATTAAAAACTAACAAATTTATAAAAAAAACACATAATTAAAAAATATATATTAAAACGTAATGTTAGAGGTAGTGCAATTATTGGAAATCGTCGTCCCCCAATATTACATATTATTTTTAATTTTTTTAATATTTTGTTTTAATTGTGTTATTTTTAGATATGTTAGTTTTTTTTTTGTGTTAGCATGTTTATAACTTGTGAGATTAATATTTGGTTAAGAAAACACAATGTAGATGTATTTAATTTATCAAAATTATGTAGGGATTGCATTTGCTTAGGCCATACTAATTCTTAATGGGCTAGATTTTTTAGGTGTCTCCTCTTGACTGTGGTGAGGTTTAAGTATGGGTCTCACAACTAACAAAACCCATCGAAACCAATCACACTAGCGAGATTTGAATAAACTTGTTAATTTTTATTTTTAATTTCTTTAATTTGTTAATTATTCAAATAAATTATTAATTATTTTTTATTTTTAAAATTTTTAAATTTGTTAATTGTTATTTTTATTTAATTTTGTTTTTTATTATAAAAAAAATTATGTTGATTTATTATTTTGTTTTATATTTTTTTATCTCGATTAAATTTTATTTTCTCTTAATTTTGATAATATTTTTTTTAAGGTTTGTTTTCTTTGAGGTATTTTGGAAA
>ML803688.1:236868-266017 GCA_009831015.1 Picea engelmannii
TTTCTTTTTTAAAAGCTTGTTTACATAGTTTTTAGATTTTTCAATTTATTTAATTTTTAATGTAAATTTTAAAAAATAATTAGTAAATAACTTTTCAAGTTGATGTAGGAAAAGATTTTAACATTTTAATTTGCGATGGTACCAATGGTCAGGGCCATGTTTTTAATTATGTTTTAATTTTAAGTCCAAAAATAAAATTGGTGTTACTGGAAGCATCACTTTTTTATTCAAGGGTGAACTTTCCACATTGGTATCGGTTGTCAAGGTTGTGATTTCAAACAAGTCACAATTTTAACGCCGGCCACCCCCCCGCCCCTTCCTCCCACAAAAAAAGGTGCTACAGGTAGGATCATTTTTTGAAACAGGGGTAAAAACAACCACTAAATATGACCTCTAAAAAATAAGAACTCTAGAGGGTTCTCATCAAGTTGGTAACTTTGTTGTTTGCGAAGAAGGAGGAGAGCCAACTCATGGAAGTGAAGGTATGGAGCCACCAAAACTCAAGATAAATTGATGGACCCAAATCACCTTGCATCTATCCAAAGCCTGATCCATTCAGATATTTCTAAATTGTACTTGTTCAATCAGGATAGATTTTTCTTTGATGATTGTTTGCTCTGGTGTAGTCCATTCATTGTTTAAAGAAAACATCTTCCTAGCCAACCAAATCATCCAATAAAGAAAAATTGGGAAAGCAAGCCACAATATTTTAAAACTTTTCTTATTTTGAAAGACTCTTGAATATTGTTTACTCTATTTTATAAACATCTCATCCCAACTTCCAAGCCAACAAATTTAATGAAATAGACTAGCAAAGGCTTCCATCTATACTTTCTTATCATAACAACACTCAATAAACATATGGAAGGTTGATACTTCAACATGGGTGCATAGGAAACATATGGTGGGACCAACTATAGCTTTCTTCTTCAAATTTTCTTGATCCGGATTTTATGAGAAGAACGAAATGACTACATATTATTAACAGGTGCTTAACACAAAATAATAGATATACAACAAAATTGGTTTTCTATTCAATAAGGAAATAGGTTGAAACTATAAAATGCAGTGGAAACAAGCTTGCTGGAAGGGTGGCAGCTTATCTTTGAGAAGAGATGTGACGATTGCGCTCATTCGCAAGAAGATCATTACAATGAGGTTGATGCAGGAGCATCGCAATTACCCAGAAGCGAGCATGAAGGCAGCGCATGTGTTTTTTCAACACGTGACATATTACTTTGAAAACGTTTGAAATTGAAGCGCCAAACCTTCAATGAACCATTTATGAGAGGACACCTTTTGTATATTGTATCAGACCTCGAACCATACGCTCTTGTCTGAAGTAGATAGGAGGCATTTAATAGATTTAATGTTGGTAGATAAAGTTTAAGTCTAGATTTGATAGTTAGAGTTTGAGAGGGAAAACGGATATAGACACCCTCATTGTATCTTTGTAACATGATTATCAATCAAGCATTCAGGAGAAGAGTAGATCAAGCAGAGAATATTGTGTGAATAACACCCATGTACAGACATTTGAATTAATAGAAGGAAGTTCTGATTCAAATTCATGGGTTGTGTTGTTTTCTCTGTATGTTGTTGATATGCTCAGAAATGTTTGTTTTTCTGTTATGCATTTGTTTTGTATATGCTGTGCATGTGATTTCATGTATCAAAATGAAGTCTAAGCAGGAGAGGGAATGAGTTTCAATTGTTTCTCTATCTGAGCCAGGAGATTCCTGCAAGGTGTGCAGTCGAATTCATCCGCAAAGAGTGCATTGATGAAGGCTCAGTAGTTGAACTTTTGTTCTCATTCGCTCAGAAGTTGATTTGGATTGTTGAAGTCGTGCAAGGAAAGTGCAGGATGAAGAAGGAGTCTCAGTTGTTAATATGAGCAGAAGGGATAGAAGACTGTTGTTGTAGAAAGTGCGTAGAGTCGGAAGGATTCAACACTTGAGGAGTTGTTGAACGTCGAGCGTGAGGAGTGGGCACAAAATCCCTCTGAAGGAGTCAAAGTGGAAAAGATCAGGAGGGAAAACACCTTTGTGATATCGTGGAGAGAGTCAAGGAAGTTTGGATCGAGAATGGTTCAAGCAGGAGATGCAAGTGCAAGTACCCGAGAATAAGTTCTGAGAAAGGAACTTTAGTCTTCTGAAGAAACCCTCGAGGAGGAGAATCGACGGTCAGGATTCGTCGAAGAAACTGCGAAGTTCTGACAGTCGTCATATCTTGGGAAAGTTGCATGGGATTTAAGCCTAGCGAGAAGAGAAGGAGTCAGGGAGTCATCGGGACTTGGCTCATCGGAAAATCGGAGTTTCTGTGGTCTTGAAACTCTTGAAGAATGAAATCGCGATCTGTGAATTCCCGAAAGGATCTCAACCATTGATTTCCACAGGGACACGTGGCAAGAGATCCCAAGGATCGTGAATCGGAGAATCAGGGTTCCGGAGACAGGAGCCTTGTAAGTTGGCATCGCGATTTGTAATTTCCCGACACAGTCAGAGCTGTAGATTTGCGGGACGCGTGTACAAGGATCTGGAAGAGTCGGTATTCGGCGTTTCAGGATATCCACATGCAAGGAAATCGTTGCAATAGAAATCGCGATTCCGCGATACCCGATTGAGCGTCAAGGAGACGGTGACATGGAGGAGAGAGAGCTCTCACGTGCATCGTAGTTTAGCATCTCATGAGCTCGGAGGTTTGCGAGTTAGAGCCACAAAGTTTAGCGTCAAATTTTGCGAGGTCGTGAGAGGTGATATCTTCACAACCATCGGTTAGTGTGTGGGGCCCAAAGCACAGTAAAGGAGGACAGGCGTCATCGGGGGTTGGAGGATCAGAGATGCCGCGAACGTAAGTTCCACGCATTTCAATTCTGTGAAGTCCGAACTCTGATAGGAGGGAAGGACTGTGGTCCTGTGGACCCGCAAGTCACATGTGAAGGAGTTAGCCAAAGGAGCTAAAGGGTGTGGAAGGTGTCATCACAGATCGGGGATCGGGGAACCGTGAGGTGAGTGAATCGCTACCTCGCAAGTACCGATTTCCCGACGGGGAAACTCCCAATAAGGAGCAAGGAAAGGCATGGGCGAGTGACCATCGGGATTCGGGGATTGGTGAGACCCGATCCTGTGCTATCAGGACTCGCGATTGCATGAGTTCTGATTTCCCGATAAGACAATAGGAGATCATTAGGAGAGTATCTTGTGGATGTAGAAAAGTCCCAATAAGGGATTTTAAGAGCAGTTCAGCTCTTCGGCCGAGAAAAGAGAAGATCCTGGTGACAGTGGACGTGTCAGGTGGCCGTTTGCATCAGAGGCTCTGAAGCCCTTTTTAAAATAAACAGGAAAAAAAACCCTAGACATCCAAAAACCTAACCCTAGGAGATGAAGCACCAAAATTCATGTGGGCCCCGTTTGAGTAAGTTAGTACATCAACTTCCCGGGTTCATAACTTTTGCATACGATCTTTGTTTTAGGCGTATGATGGTCCATTGGAAATGTATCATCGAGGAGATACATTTTGGGGGCTCAATCATGCCTTTAGTTATCATGGGGAAGCTCTATCTCTAAAAACATTCATATAGGCCCTCAAAATGGCCCCAGAAGTTAAAACTGCTAAAAATAGTAAATTGCCAAAATTGTCAGAAAAATGTTTTGAGCCGGTTGGAAGAGGTGGGTGGCCACCGATATCCACTTGGATCAATCTACCCTCCTTATGAAGCAATGGTCTCCATTGCGTTGAGTTCCCCCATCAGATGAGGAAATTTCTGTTGAATTTGGCCTCGAGTGAGCCACTTGCCTTGGTGCAAGAGCTACCCTGCTTTGACGACTCGATAAAGATAGATTCTTTGTTGTTGAGTGCCCTTGATGTGTGTGTCCATAATCTGATGGTTGGATGCTTGTTGTATGCAATCATGGTTGAGCTCTGTTGGTGTCAGTTTCTCTGCTATGTCTGAGGTGTCCAATAATGGTGGGAAATAAGGGCGAAGGAGATCCACGTTGAACACTGGGTGCAGACCAAGGAAAGGAGGAATGTTGAGCTCAAAATAATTATCCCCCATGGCCTTGGTGATGGTGTATGGCCCATAACAGAGTGGGAGAAGCTTTTTATGGGGTCCTGTAAGGCATTCTTTCTGCAAGTGCAACCAAACATTGTCGCCCACTTGAAACTTATGTGGCACCAGATGTTGATCATGTCGATGCTTGTACTTGTCATTGGAATTTTGTAGGATATCCTGAACCTATTGGTGGATGTGCCTGATCCATTCAATGAACTGGGTGGCTTTGTCAGCTTTAGTTGGAGAAGGATATGATTCGGTCAAGGTGACCGCAAGGGGAAGTGCAACATCTATGGGACCCAATGGTTGGAATCCCAACCCCACCTGAAAGGGGTTGTGGCCGACTAATCTATGCAGGGCTTGGTTGTAGCTATGTTGGACATAGGGAAGGCTCTCATCCCATGTGTGAGGGTGCTTTGAATTATACATGCAAAGGATATGCATAATCATTCAATTGACGACCTCGGTATGGCCATCTGTCTAGGGGTGGAAGGTCATGGATTTGGTGAGCTTGTTGTCCAGCAGTGACCAAAGGCTCGAACAAAATGTGCTGAGAAATCCACTGTCCCGATCTAAGAAAATGATTTGTGGGATTCCAAAATGTACCCAGACTCATTCAAAGAAGAGCTTGGCAGTGGCCTCTGCTATGATGAACCAGAATCACCATCTTAGAAAAGAGATCAACAACCACAAAAACACAGTCATTTCCCCACTTGGTGGATGGGAGGCCCGACATTTAGTCCATTGAGATGGATTCCCATGGCCTATCAGGAGTAGGAAGAGGGGTGTACAGGCCCTGTTTCTTAGTGGTCGGTTTGGCAATAGCACAGGCAGTGTAGGACCTAATATACTTGTTGAACTCCTATCGAAGTTTCGGCCATTAGAAATGTTTTTGTAGCATCACCACTATCTTTTTGATGCCGAAGTGTCCTGTAACCCGACTGTAATGGGATTCCCAGATCAGCTTCGCCCGCTCGCTTGATGGAACACAGATATGGCCCAGAAAACACATAAAACCCATCCTGAAGATGGAAATTATCGACAACTGTGTTTTCACCCAACATTTGGTAGGTGGTGGTGAAGTCCAAGTCTATCTCATAGAGTTGGGGCCATCCAAAGGTCTCATGGTTGCAGGAGTCTAGCACTGTGGTGAGTGTTGTGACTGGCAGTCTACTGAGGAAATCAGTGATGTGATTGGTGCCTCATGTTTTATACTTGATGTTGAGGTGTAATTGTTGCAAGTATGTGGACCACTTTTGATGGAAATAATTCTACAATTTTCCTTGCATCTACATGAACTGCAGTGGCTTATGATCAGTGTGGATGATTGTCTCCTTCCCAAGAATGTAATGTCTCCACTGGAGTTCCAAGCTTTCATAATGGAGTACATTTATTTGTCATAAGTAGTGTACTTACGGAAAACATCTGATAGTGTCTCACTATGATAGGTCATGGGGTGGTCGTGCTGAGTGAGAATGACACCCACTGCATAGTCTCAAGCAGTTGTCTTGATATCAAAGGGTTGTTGTAGGTCTGGTAGTGAAAGTACTAGGGATAAGCACAAGCACTGCTTCAAATCATCAAATGATTTTTGTCGGGATCGGACCCATTAAAATTTCACCTTACCACCACCCCGAGTTATTTGGCTAAGGGCCCATGTAATATGGGAGAATCCCAACACAAACTTGCAGTAGAAATTTTCAATCCCAAGAAGCTCCGGCGCTCAGTGAGTGTGGTTGGGGCTATCCAGTCACAGATGGCTTGGATCTTGGATGGATCCACATGTACTCCATGTTGATCAATTAGGTAGCCCAAGTAATAGACCCTGTCCATGCCGAAGGAGAATTTTTCCAAGTTGGCATATAGCTTGTGTTGACGCAAGGTGTGCAAAACCTGTTGAATATGCTGCAAATGTTTGGCCCAAGTCTTGTTGTAAATGAGACTGTCATCCAGATACACCACTACAAAATTATTGGTGAATGGTCACAGGATATCATCCATCATCCTCCTGAAAGTGGTTGGAGCATTTTTCAAACCAAACGGCATGACCAACCATTCGAAAAGGCCTTCCTTTGACTTGAAGGCAGTTGTCCATACATCTGTTTGTTCTATCAGGACTTGGTGGTAGCCAGACTTCAGATCAATCTTACTAAAGTATTTGGCCCCCGTGAGTTCATCAAGGAGGTCGTCAATTCAAGGAATCAGGTACCAGTTTCTGACTGTGATTTTATTCAGAGCCCGGTAATCAATGCAGAGTCACCAGGTTCCATCTTTCTTTTGTACCATCACGATTGGGCTCCCGCAAGGTGATGATTTGGGATGGATGTGACCCTTGTGGAGAATCTCTTGGATATATTACTTGATCTCCTCATTCTCTAATAGAGAGAAACGATAGACTGGCCCATTGGGCAGTGGTGCACTGGGGGTCAGATCAATGGGGTGCTTTACTTGGAAATGCAGAGGTACCCTGGTAGGTGAGGAGAAGATATCTAAGTATTCTTCCATGAACTTATCTACTTGCTTCTTCTATGTGGAGACATTGGCCGTAGAGACCCAGGATGTGGTTGTGATCTTTCGCTTATTCTGAGAGTGAATCATGAAGAAGACAAACTTCCCTACCTGAGAGATGACCTTCCTGCATTGCTTAGCAGAGATCAAGGAAATAGCACTAGGTGGGACTGCCTTGGGTATCCTGTACAATTTCCTGTTCAAAGTAATAATAACACTATGAGGCCTAGAATCATATACAACATGATGTTTCCATAAATAAGGTTGGCCCAAAATAACATCACAAACTTCAAGAGGAGAAACATCACACAATACGTCGTCTTTAAAGGGCTTGATGTCATACGACAGTCGGCACTGTTGACTGACGCAGAGATCACTTCCTTGGAAAAGCCATCTAATTGTGTAGGGTTGTGGATGCGGTGTTGTTGGCAGGGCTAGCCACTTGATGACCTCTGTTGAGATGAGGTTCTTCTAGCTACCGCTATCCACGATGAAGTGCAATGGGGTGCCTTCTACCCACATTTGTGAATGGAAGAGGCATTCTCCTTCTTCTGGCTCATCTGGTTCACCAGGCTAGCGCTTGGTAGTAGAAATGGTGGCACTAGGTTCTGCATCAATGATCCTTCTTCCCCTTTCTAGTTCTGTCTTAGAGTCTGAACCCGCATCTGATTCATAGGCTTTCACTTCGGCCACCAGTGACTTATTTGATCGGTAGTCAGCAGTGTTATGCCAAGCGCTCTTATGGAAGTCGCACCACTTCCCAGTATCTTTCTTTGTCTTTCTGGTTTCCTTATTTTCTTGTGGATTGGATTGGTTGTCCTGATACTGTCCATATTTGCTCTATCTTTTATTTTGTGGGTTGGGGCCACCCTTTCCTGGATTTTATTGTGAGGGGTTCCCAGGCCCAAATCATCACATCTTTTGTTTGAGCTTCTGCTCGATTTTGACAACATATCGATAGGCCATGCCCAAGGATGAGATGTCCAAAAATTCCATTTTAGTCTAGATGTATCTATGCAAAGTGTTTTGATACTTGAGCACCAAATGTCACTCTGAATCTTTTATAGCCAGCTTGGTGCACGAGGTATGAAAGATATTCGTGAAATCTCGCACTGCTTGACCTCTTTCTTGCCGCAGTGTGGTCCACTTGGTATAAAATTCGTCATAACTTCCGACAGGGTATTATTGTTCCTTAATAGCATCCTTGAAGAAATAACATGTGGCCATGACTGTAAATAGTGAGGATTCCTCAGTTTCCTTTTTATCACAGAAAGATTCTCACCAATCTTTGACGTGGGGAATGGCTTTGAGGAGTGCAAAAGTAATATTTTCTCTATTCGAAAAGTTATGGATAGAAAAATACCCTTCTAGTAGATTCAACCACTTGTCTACAGCATCTACGTCTATATGACCTTCAAATATAGGAATATCAAAGTTTATTTGTACCTTGAAGGGGGTGGCGCCTCCACTCGAAGAAGATGCATCGCCTATTGGTAGTCGTCGAAGGATTTGCACGAAATTATCCATCATCTTGTTCCTTTGTTACGTGAGGGATTCCTTAATCAACAGTTTGAAATGATCTCCTATCCCTTCATCTTTATTTTCTCCTACCATGAGAGGTTGCCTGGGTGTGCGAGAGCTTTTTTCCTCAAGAGAAACAAGCTCAAGACCCAACTCTTTGTACTCCAACCTCGTTGGGGACATGCATTAAGATGGAAAGGAGTAGACCGCTCTGATACCACTGATCTAGATTTTATGAGAAGAACAAAATGACTACAAATTTTTAACAGGTGCTTAACACAAAATAATAGAGATACAGTAAAACTGGTTTTCTATTCAATAAGGAAATAAGTTGAAACTATAAAATGCAATGGAAACAAGCTTGTTGGAATGGTGGCAGCTTATCTCTGAGGAGAGATGTGATGACTGCGCTCATTCACAAGAAGATCATTGTAATGAGTCTCTGAAGGCCATTTTACAATAAACAGGAATTCCAAAAACCCTAGACATCCAAAAACCTAACCCTGGGAGATGAAGCGCCAAAAGTCATGTGGGCCGCGTTTGGGTAAGTTAGTACATCAATTCTCAGGGGTTGCAACTTTTGCATACGATATCTGTTTTAGACGTATGATAGCCCATTGGAAAGGTATCATCGAGGAGATTCATTTTGGGGGCTCAACTATGCCTTCTATTATCATTGATAATCTCTTTCCATAAAAACCTTCATTTAGGCCCTCAAAATGGCCCCGGAAATTAAAACTGCTAAAAATAGTAAATTGCCAAAATTGTTAGAAAACTATTTTGAGCCAGCTGGAAGAGATGGGTGGCCACTGATATCCACCTGAATCATTTCTACGATAAGGATCTTCCCATGAGCCAATATCTAGCAAAAGGTATTGATATTGGGAAAATCATTATTGTTCCAAATATAATTCCATATAGTTGATCATTAAGGTAGTTGGGAAGATTATAGCTAATAAATATACCCCTTTTTAATAGTGAAGGAGTCACCCCTTCCTCGAAAATCACTAACATATTTATTATGCGGGGTGCACCCAATTAGTGCATGCAATAACAAAGTGATCGGTGGCCTCAGATGATCTAGAGGCGAGCCAAAATTCCATCTAATCCATCACTCTAAATTTTCATCCCATTTTAAAATTCTATATAGACTATGAAGATTTTTACTTTCCATCCAACTTTTAAAAGGAGCCAAATACAATCTACTTGACAAAGCTTCCAATCCATAAATGGTGTCCTCCCAATTTTTTTTATTTTTTACCCATTCCTTGGAACCTAAGTGATTTTGTATTTTGTTACCAAGATGGTATCCTTGAGGAGCTTCAATATTGGATATCCTTTTCTCTCTTTTAGTGAGTTATTAATACATCAATCTCTAGCTCCTTTGAAGTATTTCTTCCATAATTTTTTTCCACCACTCTAGTTTGTGTTATGTACCAAATGCTTAAAATATTATAACGGAAAAGAAGTACACACCATGTACACAAATGTGAGCATGGAGCACAACTCCAATATAGATAAGATAGATGAGTTAAACAATAACTCCTTAAAGAATAGGATAACCCCCTCCAAATATCCAAATACATTCATACATCACCATTCACACATCCTCAAAAATGAATACATGATCTCTATATATACCTATTCACATATACACATGAGGTATCTTTACTATTAGGCCGACCCTATTACATATATATCTACACATTATGTGTACATTTTTCCCTATATATGCTCCCCCTTGGGATCATATCATATGAGTTTAACGCTATATATGCCCCCCTTGGGTCATAAAAACTTGTCAATAATCATTATTTGTATCAATTTGGATCCCATAGCCAAGTTCATCCAGATTGGATCTTTCATCCCCAATCCACCTCTATCCTTTGTAATTCTATCAATTTTCCAATTTACTAAATGGTATTTTTTAGTAATTGTTCTTTCTTCTTGCCTTTAAAACTTTCTTAAATTGATTGAAATCTGATTCATTACACCAACTGCATCCAAAATGGTCGAGCATTGATATAATGGCAATGCTTATAACATTGGTTTGATTAGGACTAGTATCCCTACTAGATCAAGCCACTAAGACCCCCATTACTCAAATTTACATTTCATTTTTTCCAAGATGCATGACCAAGAACAAGAAAAAGATCTTTGAAGAGAGACGGGTATTCCAAGATACCTAAATGAATACCAATTATTAGCCAAAGGAAATTGAAGGTGTCTAGAGGTGGAATGGAGTACCTGGGGATTATCATTCCAACCAAAAATTTGACATTTTTTGGTGATTGACTTCTCCTTTTGATGCATCAAAAAAGGAGTCCAAAATTTGATTGAATCTTGAGGTTATTATTAGAGAAGCACCCACAAGAAGAAAGGTGGAATTCACAAGCTAAGAGTGGTTTATGATTTTAGACCCTATAACAATATTAATCCCTAGGAGGTTTCCAATGAATCTTTTAGATTCAATCTTGCCATTGAAAAGATATGACATAAAGATGAATAAAAGAGGAGAGAGAAGAAAACCTTTCCTCAGCCCTCTACTACTTTGAAAAAAGGAAATGGGTCAACCATTGACTAAGGGGGGGAATCCAAGGGAACCCAATGCAAGAGCAAACCCATTAAATGAAAAAAAAAATTGAATCCAATTTTTCCCAAAATATTGAAAAGAAAGGAATGCCTAACTCAGTCAAAAACATTTTCCATATCCAATTTAATAATCATACATTTTTCCTACGCTTCTAATCTTGAGTGGATGACCTCTTACACCAGCACCATATCGTCTATAATATGTTTGTTTTGCATGAATCCTCCTTGATTTTCTGATATGAATTTGGGCAGAAGTGTTTTAATCCTATTGGAAATTATCTTGGCCATAATTTTGTGTGAAGAGTTGAACGGAGAAATCGGCTTGAATATAGCAAAGGAAGAGTGGTTTGCCTCTTTAGGAAATAAGGCCAAAAAGGATGAATTTGCGCTCCTAACTAGTTTACAAGAGCACTAGGAATATTGAATCATTCGTTTTAGATCATATTTAATTAAGTCCAAAAGAAACCTATAAAAATAAATGGAAAAACCATCATGCCCCAGAGATTTATTTGGGTCCAGGCTCCAAATAGCACTTTGGATTTTAGCTTCTTCAATTGACCTTGTTAGCTCCTTATTTTCCTCACTATTTATTATTGTTAGTATGTGTTCAAGAATGATATATATATTGTCATGAGATGCATCATTTTTTTCGGACAATAATGTGCAGAAATGATTCCTAGCAACATCTATTAATTCCTCAAAATATGAAATCTTGAGCCCATCTTCCCTTAAGATTTCTTTTAAATTACTTTTTAAAATACATGCCTTAGCCTACTTGTGGAATAAACTAGTGTTTGTATCCCTTGATTTCTTTTAAGTTTCCAATGTTCCTCTTCCAAGTGCATGACCTTAATGAATTTATTTTGTATGATCACATCCTCCTCTTGAAGTTGTGAAGTGACCTCTTTGTTCTCTAGATTAGATTGGATTTCTTCTAATTTTTCTTTCATTTTTTCTTTCTCAACATGGGGGTGGGTGTAACATGTTTTCACCCATTCTTTAAGAGAAATTTTCACTAGCTTAAATTTATGTTCCCAAATGTATAACGGGGTACCTAGAATCCAACTTTTCCATATTATTCTCAAGTAATCCATTTATTCTTGATAATTAATCTAGAGTAGGTTAAATATAAATGGAAACACACAATAATTTCGAAATTTTTAAAGTATAAGAATGTTTGCTTGTGATTGAAAGTGGTAGAGGGAAGAATCTTTGATTTGAATTCAAAATCATGTAATAGAATATCGTTGCTCACCAAAAACCTACCCAACCTTGCAGCAATGTGACATGGGTTAGTTATTTTATTAGACCATGTTTATTTCCCTACAGTGGGATTAATATGTCATAGATCCCATTCATTGATGAAATTCTTCCCGAAGGAATATCTTACAATATTTCCCCCTCATTTCTTATAGTTATGCAAAACAACATTAAAATCTGCAGTTATAATACTATTAGCAACCAATTTTGAGTTTTTGAGGGATAATAAAGAATTTTGACATGAAATTTTCTCTACATAACTCGCTAGAATGAACAAGTTGAAAAAGTTGAAAATCTTACCTATTTGGATATGCGTAAACCTTATAAATATCCATCTTTGGGTTTGGAAAGAGAAATAAAATCTTACTAAGTGAAGCTTCCATGGAGTACAAATACTCACAGATGTTCCTCTTGAATATTTTGTTATCCCTTCACTTTGCTTCCATTGTTATTTTCATGTCTTAATTTCTTTAGATGAGCTCATTTGAGTCTCATAGAGCAAGAGAATTGTAGGCTTTTCATATTTAATTATTTCCTTAATTGCAACTTCTTTACAACTACTAGCTAAACCTTTACAATTCTAGGAAACTAAAAACATTATTCAGTATGTTATGTGCCACTCCCTTCTCTAATAGGTGCATTATTTCCAGGAGATTTAGAATATTTACTTACAGTCCCATATCTCTTGATTTTCAATTGAGAACCCATCATGATTTCTTTTTTTGCTTGTTCTTCCCTGAGAATCTTTTGTAGCTTTCTTCTAGAATGCCAAGGGATTATCTCTTTTGATTAGTCATCATATACCTCCTCTTTTATTAGATATATCACTTCCAAAAATTTAGTCTTTGGATCAAAGAAGGCAATTTCTACATCTATAAAATTGTCCACTTCTTCCACTCCCACATGGGACTCAATCTCAACCATTGCTTTAGGATCTTCATCTCTAGGTATCTCAATAGAATATTGAGTTCAAAATTCTTGTTCCTTTTCAAAAGTACTCTTTGGATCTACTAAATATGATTGAGGAACTTCTATATTGTGAACTAATGGGTTCTCCACATAATTTTTAGAGGATGGATCTATAGAACCATCAACCTGAGGTTCAAAAGAAGGGGGTAGATCTTCTTGATATAAGATTTTGTATATTTATTTCTTGATTGATTATAACCTTCATTTCCTATATTCGTGTGGTGTTTATCCTAACAAGAAGAGGGACCCTTTGAGATTTTTCCCCCACAAGGGTTCCTAGAACCAGAAGAGATTGGGACTTTGCTAGCTACAGTATGATATCGAGCACCTAGATTAACATTAGATCCTTATTTTCTACCAACTGTTTTCCATTTTTCTTCATTCTCTAGAGCCTGAGATTGTTGAGGATCCTCCTTTATGTAGTCTTTTTCAAAGTGGTTGTATTCATGGAAAGACTTACATTTAAGGGGAATTTTCTCATAGTCAAGTTGTTGGATGTGCTATCAGTTGTCCAAGGAGATGAGAATTTCTAATGGTAATCCTTTCTCGAGATCAACCTCGATAAAAATCCTATCACATGAGAAAATATTTTACCTTAGTTTGGCCTAATCTATAGATCGACCCATTGTATTTCCAATGCATTGAAGAACATCATATCCCCAACAATGGAGGGGAAGGTGAGTAAGTCTTACCCAAACTGGTATGGATAAAGGATCATAATTCTTTGGACTAAAATTTTGAGTTAATATATTCAAATGCATACCTCTGGTTCCCAAAACATATGGCCCACTTTGAAAGATCAAGTCTCAATCTCTCAAAGAGAAAGGCATAAAAACCCTTGCCACAAAAAATGATGAAGTTGTCCTTTGATTTGAGGTTTCCAATTATTCTTAACCCAAGTAGCCACAGTTATGGGAGAAGGCCAAATCTCATTGAACTAACCTACTAGTCCACGATATGAAAAATCCATTTATTTTCTCTTGATAGGGTTTGGGGGAAGCTTTGCCTTTGAAATTTTCTCCAATATTCTCTAAAATATCATTAGATGGTATTTGGAGGTTCTTGTATAAGAATATACCATGTCCTGAAAGGACATAGATTTAGGATCAAGAGGGGGTTGTAGGCCATAGATTTATAGAGGCTCGGATTGCATGAATGGCTCGCCCCAAGATTTATTAGAGAGGATGTGATGTGAATTTGACTATTCATGCCATAGGGATGTAAAAAGACATATGTTCGAGATATTTTCTCTACTAAGAATATCCCAAATACAATTGTTCAAAATAAAAAATATGTCCACCGTGAAGTGTTACAAAATTCCCATGATCTAAATGAAAAACTGAAATAAAACAATTTTCCTTTGCAAGAAAGGATGGGGCTTCCATAGACCATAAATATAGAAAGTTGGAGGAAGATAAAGGAGAATAATCCAAAGTCAACCTTCATGGCACAAACTATGAAACAAAAAGTTTGAATGAATTAATACCAAGAGGAGAGAAAGAAACATAAAGCATTGGAAGTATGTACACACAAAATATAGAGGCAAGTTCTTGAAGTTTGAACCTTTGTCTTGTTAACCAATGTATCTTAAGTAGCATTCTCCAAATCTAGTATAGGTATCCCATAGACCTAATCATCCCAACTATCTCAAATTTAAACAATCTTGGAAGTAGACTCCATGTCTTGGTTCACCCACACTTTAACATAATCCCTAAGGGGGCCTTATACAATTATTTTTCATTTTATCTGAAGTGAAAACATTTAAATCTTGATGCCATCAAAATCAAATCATTGTTCCCTAGCAATGGATTTATGCTCAATATTGTCAATGACAAAATTAGAGAGCCACTTGTGAATTTTAGCCATGGGGAAATTGGTGAGACCATCAAGTTTGATACCCAAAGAGATCTTGGCCACCTTAGCGAGGTGGAAGCCCTGAAGTAGGAATACGAAGAAACACACTACCCATTTTACTAATCCATGACTTTCATATGGATCCAAATAAATAAGAATACATTATGCATTGATAAAGGTTGGCAACCTGGGATCCAAGCTAGATAAAAAGAAAAATGGTACTGATGAGAAATCAGTGTCCCACTAGCAGAGATATAATGCAAGTCAACACTGGTAGAAGTTTGTACTGATGAGAAATCAGTGTCCCGCCTAAGAAAAAGACAGCCAAGGGTGCCTGAACATCTCCCTTATAATCGACCTTTTTGTTGGCGCTCATGGGAGAAAGAGCAAGCCACTGAGACAATGCAATTTTGTTGTAGAATACTGGTCCAACAGAGTTCGACTCAGTGGTAGTATTGACGAGAAGAATGAAAATGAAGATTCTCTCATATCCATACATTCCATATTTAAAAAGATAATAACATTACTTCCCATGCAGGTTATTTAAAATTGCTCACTTATCACATGAAAGTAAGTGAAGTAGTTATGTAAGTGGATACATTCATATGCATATAAAGAGAAATATATGCACATGGTTTAAGAAATCACATTTTAGTTTCTAAGTGACATGTAAAAAGAGATATGTATAAAGCATATTTTGATGAATTTTGGAGGTATTCATTTAAAAACTATACTTCTAAAAGTATTACTTTATCATGAGAGTAAGCATTTGTGGTTTTTTTCCTTTCTTTTTTTATTCTCTTCTTTTTCTTTCTTTCTTTTTTTTTTTTTTTTTTGGGATAAAAGAGGTTAGAGTTTGGAGCTTTTAGAGCCTGGAGAATACCTATTGAAATAGATCTATGTGGAATTGAATAAGGGGATCTCATATACATTTGGTGTGTGTTTGTGTGTGATGCTGATTTTTTTCATGGAGGCATATGTTTAATGTTGTTGGAAATTGAATAAAGGGGGATCAAATATCTTTGGGGGTTCAAAAGGAGATTTTTCACATCAAGAATATTTGAAGCACTTCAAAATGGCATGACTCAACAAAATGTTTAATATGTTGCACACATTGATTAGAAAAACTCTAGAATCTATCATTCCTATGCAAAAAGGAATGTTCACTAATGTTCTTACATGTTTTCATATACTGCACAAAAAGGTAAATCTACTTTAAACACAAACAAATTTTTCGATTGTGTAGTTGACGTCATTTAATGATGAGACCAAGGAACAAAAAAACAAACTCAAGGAACAAGAAACCAAACTTGCACTTGTTGATTGTTAATTGTAGTCTTTTTCCTTCAATGAAGTCAGTGTAGCCTTGATTGATGTCACTGAAAACAAAGTGGATAAATTGAAGGTTCAACATGAGGATCAGGTTGAAAATATAGATAAATTTGTTAGACCTTGGGAAGTATTACACTATAAATGAAACATATATGGCTTAGAATATCAGGATGTTGATACATATTTTTCCTATGATACTATTGTTGAGGATATTGATGATAATATAGGTATTGAGGATTTGTTGGTTGATGATGCTTAGTTGGACAAAGAATGGGTACTGTGTCAATATTGTCACCAAGTTGGCCATGTTGAGTTAATTTTTTTTTATATCCACCCATATGTTTTTTTGGGGGGAAGAAAAACTATGTCTCATAAAGATGTTGGAAGCGACTAAATATTCAGAGGAAACAGATAAATTTTGAAAGGTTAGGGACATGGCATTGGATTTTGGAAGCTAAGTTATTGGAATGATCTTATCGATGAGTTTATACAAAGGTAAAATCATACTTAATTGGATATATTTCTACATTTGATGAAGATGAATGTTTTTCAAGATTAGATGATACAGTGCATGATTGGGGCCCACTTGATTAGTCTTCTGAGTTGAAGATCGAGTTTCCAAACTCGGCTCGAAGATGTTTTCCACTTTTAGGGAGGGTATCTCTCATTATCTAGACTTCTCACTTTTCAATTGACAAGGAGGAAAATATCGATACGTCAGACTTCAAGTTTCAAAGTCTAACTTATAGGATTGTGGTTTATGATGATTGATTATGGATTCATGATTTAGGATTGCAAACGATTTTATGATTTCAGGATGTTTCAAGTTCTAACTTACAGGATCATAGTTTATGATGATTGAATATGGATTCAGGATTCAGGATTGCAAATGAATTCATGATTTCAGGATGATGGATGATTGAGAATTATTTCAGAACATGATGTTTGTTTCCTGATTGGATGATTTTAGCACATATCACTCACACATATTTTTTTATTGGTAATGTTTTTCAGGAGATTAATGATTCATAGATTTATGATATCTAGGTTATTGTATATCGGATAGATGGATGACTTTCCACATTTTTTTTCATTTGATGGATTGTCCAACATGTTTGATGGAAATTTGGGTTGAAGATTTTAAGTAGTACCAATAGCTTACCTGGTTTACTTCTAAGAGTTTTTTTTGCTATAGGATTTTCATATACAGGTTTTGGATGTTGTTCGACACTTTTTTCTGTCAGTAGGATTTTTTGACATTTTTTTATGTGTCGATATGTGAGAGCTTCATAGTCTTCGGACTTATCAGGTATGGTCTTTTGACCTTGTAGAGGACATACAATTCTTCTGCTCTTTATCTTGGCACATTGGATTGCCTGGGTTTTTCATGATATGGGATGTGTTAGAATTGCAACTAATTCAATTCTAATCAGGATTTTCTCTCATTGGTTTGGGTTCACTTCAGTGACCACTTAAAGGATATATGGTTCATTTGATGCACGATGATTTTTCTAGATTTAGTTTTCAACATACACTTTTGGCGAGTTTTTCAGGAGGATCTTCATCAACACTCATGAGGTTTCATACCATGAGTTACAGATTGAATACTTGGATATGTTATCATCTTTTTCACTATCTTTTTTTGTTGCGCTGATACATTTGTACAGACATAAGATTAAGAGGGGGTTTGTTAGAAATAATATTAATGTCCTAAATAGACCTTAATAACCAGTTAGTTATGTTACGTTTTTTAGGTCGTTAGCTTGAGATATACTATAAATGTACCATTGATGTACATATTAATTGAATTGAGTGTGTGCATTTTCCTCCATGTTTTTGTGTTCTTCATTTTCATGATTTATCATTCTTTCTCCTATTTCCATCAGTTATCTTTCTATTTATTATTGAAAAATGTTTAACCATATCACTTGTGGCCTTATGCATTCTAAAATCCCCAATAATCCCTCATTTGTTAACATCTAATGTCATTTTATTATCCTCTAGTAGTTTCTTCTCCTTAATTTTGACCTTGGATATCTAAAGCTTTATAGTTTGTTGGCCAAATTTTTCATGGTGTAGTAAAATTGAATTATTTTCAGAAGCGGAAAATCCTCACTACATTACTTATTTTTAAATTATCCTACTATTTTCTAATTGCAGCAAAACACAAGCAATGAATTTGTTAGATTGCAATCAATTTCCATGTTACTTGCATTCATGTTAGGTTCTCTAGTTTACTCCCCTTTATAATTGTTTAGGGATATATTTATTTTTTGGAAAGGGTAAATGGTATGCCCCTTTTCAAGTTTTGATTTATTTGGATATCTTCCATCACTACCATCTAGTCCATATCTAGCTATATTCTTTTCATTACCTCTTTTAGATGTCGTAGAGGTACCCTTTTTAGGGGGATCTAAGGCATTCCTAGAAAAGTGTGCTACATAAACTCTCTCCCACTAGCTCCAAACCTTCCTCTCTAACTTCTTTAGGGACTATGCTCATCAACATATTCATGACTTCTATTTTCCTTAAGTTTTTTTCTTTTTCAACCAAGTGTTTGAGTTGAACAAAGTGTGGATATTGATGGGCCTCAATATTTGCTATCTAGAATTCTCATCATAGTCACATTTTCACCATGATATGAATAATAATTGTTTTTATTTGACCATGTTTAATAGTAGTCAAGGATAATTTTGTATGTTGTTGTTGAGATCAATTCCCACTTCCGAAATTTCCCTCCCCTTTTCCATTTTCCCAATTTCTTTTGTCCATTTATTTTCCCTCTTCTATACTTACCTGAATTCCCCTTTTCTTTTCTCCTTTCTTTTCTCCCATTCTAGTTACTATACTTAGTCATTTTTTGAAAATGACGGGTTCCCGAGTTGGCAGACTCACGGATCCTCATCTCCATCCATACTCCCATATCATGAGTCTGACAAACTGCCACATTATCCTATACTTAGTCATTTCTTTAGTCACAGGTTCTTGGGTTCACAATTTCAAGCTTTCATATCCCTCGTTCCGTGATATACATTTTTCACCCAAGAGATCATAGATCTACATTTCGACCATCGGAATACCCCAGCTCCTAAGTATCTCATATCTCCCATATTGAGTCTGATCGACCACATTACAACACTTATCCAATTTTTGACATTTCACAACAACAGGTTCGTGGGTTCTCGGGTTGGCAAGTTCACAAAATCCCCAAATCCTAATTGCTCTCGTCCATCCCCGCCACCTTTGCACTTTTCCCAATATGCATTTAGTATGATCTAATTCTAATAATGCATCAAGCAGGCTTTGTAAATATCATCATTAAGAAGCGAAGGGCTCAATGATATTTCTTGTTAAACCACATTAAATCATTATTTGCAGAAGATTATATTATCTCTCTCAAGTGCTCATTTCAAATATTATCTAGATTAAAAGAGCGCTCTCATCGACTTATGGTAGAAACATCTCAACAACAATTTTGCGGAGATACTTTGAACATTTTTGGATGTGAGGACCGGAACTTTCAATTATCTATAGCGTATTCTTATTGTGCATCCCCGTCTGCTCAGTAGGAAGGATATGGACATCCAGAATTGCTCGTGCAGGCTATGTCCCTGAGGTTTTCGACTGCAAGGAACTGGTGGGCTGGTGCGCTGAGAAATATATACCAAGTTAGTGTATTATTCAACTTCAAGACCATTCTCCTGTCTCTATTTCACCTCAAGTGTTTCATAAAATGTTGAAGCTCCCTGAGCCAACACTTAATTTCAAAGGAGAGGATTGCATGGATTTTCTAAAAAAGCACAATAACGGCCTGAACCTCTTCCTTGAGATGTTGGAGAATCCCATGGCCATCCCTGAAGATATTACCAGGCTGCAGGTCAACTCGTTCAAAAACCTCTTTCGAGAAATTGCTTAGTTATTCACCAAAGTGAGAGGCCAACAAAATACCTACAGTATCTCCCATATGATTCTTTATATATTATATTTTACTATCAAGGAGTAGGCCATTTTCAATTGGGAAAGATGATTTTCATTGAAATATTTTCCCAATTGTCAGATTATAAACAATATACTAAATTCTTCATGGCTTGTTATTTGGTGTTTGCCATAGCATATTTCTCTCAATTTCCTAAATTGTCTATCTGCAAGAAGGTGAATTGTGAATTTGACCCAGTGACCTTTTGGTACCAAGATTTGTGGAGACACAAAGATTCTTTTCACTTCTATGAAGTTTTCAATGTTTTTTTCTCAGTTTTTAAAGGATTGTTGTTTGTAAAATATACCCCTGGAATATTCTCCCATGCAAGTAAATTCCTGGATAGGACATTGGAGAAAATGGAAAATTACAATGTTATCAAGATTTTCGATTGTAACGAAAAAAACTCCTTTCTTCAATATCATATATCTGACACAATTTTTATTACAGAAATGATGCCACAGACGCCACCTCTACCTCGACAGAGTCTCTGCGTGACCTCCTGGTCTTAAGGATCGTTCAGTTTAATTCATGAGCCGAAGCGACTCTTTCGATTTCTTGCTGGAATCTCAATTCAATCGATCCACAGGTCCTTTCTGAAACTCCCTTATACGAACGACACTAGGCGTGAGCTCCTTTCTCCCCAAGCGACCACAGTGCTATGACCAAGGGCCTAACCCAAAGTCACTTGTCACAACCTCGCGATCTCACAATTTCGTGAGTCAAAGCTCTCGACTCTTCCTTTCCAAATTCACGATACCCGAAATCGCAAAATGGGTATAGCTCCTTCTCTGTCAACGCCCTCCACATGTAACCATAGTCTAGGTATTAAATACCAGTGCCTCTCGCAACTCACCGGTTCGTCAGTTCATGGGTTTAAATCTCGTGCCCTCCTGTTGCAATCTCTTGAGACGCGATAAGTCAGCGTCGGGTAGACTCCTCCCTTGACGCTTTTCGCTATTCGCAACCTCGCAAGTTCAAGCGTTGAGACTTCACGTTCTTATCCTGTGAATCCCCGAGATGCAAGAAATCAACGGAGTGTTGAATCCTTTTTCTAGGCGATGTGTGTCTGCCTATCTATCATGTGGGCCCCACCTTATGGTTCTATCACATGTCCAAACGAGCCTCAGCTCCTGGCACTTCGCGACTTTGATAGTCGAGAAGAGGTTCTCTCAACCTCCGAATCTCCAAATGCGCAATGTGCGATGAGGCTCTGATCCAACGGTCCTCCCTTGACCTAGATCCAACAACTATCCTTGCTCCTCACAATTTTGCAACTTCGTGACTTGGAGCACCCAACCTTTGGGCTCTCACCTTGCGAACCTCCAAGTTAGAAAGATCCCTTGATCTCTGTCACCTGTCCTCCTCAAATGGACAGTCCTGATCCTCTCGCGACTTCACCACTCGCGAAGTTGAAAGACTTCCCTTTCTGACCTCTGATGTATGAATCGTTGATATCGTGATCTCGTGACATGTGTCCTCTTTCCAATGGATGGCTCAGATTTCTTCGAGACTTTGCTACTCGTGAATTCAAGATTCTCACCTCTGTGAGTCCCGGTGCCCGAATCTCTAAAACGGATGATTCCATGACACACATCCTCCTACAGATGGACAGCTCAGATCTAATTCGCCCTTTCATGATTTCTGATGTCGAGGGAGCAGACTCCTGAACTCTCGAATGCCGAAATCTCGATACGATACTCCTTCGGGACTTTCACCTCTGCTCACGAAGGCTTAACCACTTCACAACTCCTGCCAGATCCAACAACTGACGGGTATTTAGACCAAGATATAATGGCTCATACCTTGTCTTCCACTACGCCTTTCCTACACTACCTGGACACAAATCCACGGTCTAGATCTTCTCGACTGATCCGACGATGGCTGTTGCTCCTCTTGAGCTTTGGCGCTTTCTTCCCGGACTTGGAAGAATTTCCAATTATCAAAGGCTTCGAACTTTGCCTTCTTTCCTCTGTGAACTCTATAACATTGAGTCTCGCCTGTGTGTATAAAAATAGTGTCCCTCCTGAGATTTGCTCCCAAATCCTTGAAGGGTTTTGAATTCTGCGCTCCTGCAGAGTCTTCACGCACACAAAGGTGTTATCCATTCTGAGCTTTCCCTGTAACTCAGAGCCTTAAGGAACTCAATCCTTTTCCCTTTCTCCTACAGATGGAGAATTTGAATGCCCTCCTGGCTATCCTTTACTGAAGCAACCTCTTGCTGATTGTTTCAGGGTGTTCAGCAACCATTCGAAGATCCTTCGGCGGACTCTTCTCCAAATTTACAGAACTCAACAGAGTCCTCTTTCTGTGCCTATCTACACACTGACTCAATACCCTCCTGGTAGAGTTATACATAACTCACAGCAGAGTTTCTATCTTCCTCAAAACTCACAGCAGATTTCTTCCTTTGCGCACTCTTTCACCTGCTCGATGCCCACCTGGCAGAGTGTCTCGAATCCTCAGTGATTCTGACTTTTCTTGAACTCGTAATAGAGTTCTTCTCCTGTGCACTCCTTGCACTGGCTCAATGCCCACTTGGCAGAGCTTTATAGAACTCAAAGAGAGATTTTTTCTGCAACTGTGTCTCCTATACATAGCCTTGCCTCCTGAGGTGTTCAACAACCTCCAAGGTCTTCCTTGAATTGATGATTTCAGCTTTTGTGCCTCGCCTGGCATGTCTTTTTCTAAATCTGTAGAGTTTAGAAGTGCTTTTGTGCCTTGCATGGCACGTCTTTGTCTAAATCCGCAGAGTTCGGAAGTGCTTCTTTGCACTGGCTATCAGAACCCGCAGTGTTTTGTCACACCCTCGTAGTGTGAAGCCTCAAGGAACCTCTCAAGCCTGAAAATCAAACAACTCCTACAAATGCACAACCTACATCATACATTCACAGCATAAATAGAACACAAAGGCATGAACACTCAAAATACATTCATTCAATACAGAAATATATGCAGGAAAAACTATTGTTTTGTATTAATGGCAAATTCCTATTTTTACAAGGTGTTCCTGAGCACAGACTGTAACAGAGTCTCGGCTCCCTTCTCTTCTGCTCTCTCGACTATTACAACTCTCTGCAAATGAGATCGTAAATTGATCTTTTACATGAGGGGGCTCTTCGATCTCTTCCCTCCAATCTCACCTACTCTATTCAATTATATTGAATGGGTTGTCTAGTCCACAATCGGATCTAGATCTCAGCCTTACAAACATTTAAGGCCTACCTACACTATAGCTTGTGCAAAGCATGGCCTCATGGCTCAATAGCCTACAATATTAATTAAATTCAAATTCAAATTTTGAAATGAGGGTTGTGCCTCTTCCCATTGAATGTGTGCACTGACGTGGGCTGGTTGTTTGGCTAGCTAACATGGAGAGATGCTCCTACATCATACTCCTCAGCTGCAAAATTCATGAGCTCCTACTCATGAGATTCCACTCTCAGTTGTGGAAATCCTCCTGGATCCCAAACAACTATCTAGAGTCTCCTTGCTCCACTTCTTTGTTGTTGTTGTTGTTGTTGTTGCTTCTTTTTATGCTTCTCCGCTCAGCTTCTCCTCAATGGCAGTCTCTGCTGACCTGATCATCAGCTCCCTGATCATCTTGATCACTTCATCTAGCTGCTCCAGTGGCTAGCTCTACTTATGCAGTCTCCTCGGCTACAAAATTTTTTCGTAGTTGGCATATCGCAATGATCTCCCATGCCTACTTCATCAGCTACTTCCAACTTCACCTGTTGGATGTGCACACTCTGCACTTTCACCCTCTCTTCTAGGGCTTCAACTTGCTCATACAGATCAGTTAAACTAATGTTGTCTGCTTCTTCTTCTTCTTCTTCTGCAAACTCCCATGTTGGAGTCCTTTCAGCTACCTGGCTGAAAGTATTGAGCCACTCCTCGGAATGCTCATCATCCTCTACTTGGGAAACTCCCAAAGTCTTCTCCAAGGCTTCCTTCCTGACAGTCTCAGCTGGCTATCCTTCTTCTATTGTTTCTACCTCAACATCGGCAATGCATACTTCTGCCTCCTCTTGTTCAAATGGTAGGAATATTTCAATTCCCCCAATCATTAGAAGATTCCTCAGATCCTCTTCTTCTGTCAGCTGCATCTGCTAATCAAAATCCAACTCTAAGCTCGTCTGCTCTGTCAACTCCTCAGGCTGATTCAAACTCACTTCTAAGTTTATGAGACCCTCACATAGCCTCATCTACTTATCCCTGCCCACCTAGAAATATGGGACATCTTTGTTGCTTCCTTGGCAGACTATGAGATCAATTGATCCCATCTTCATTAGAACCCCTTGCTAAGTTGAACTTGCCTTCAAGTCCATGAGACTTTCAAATAGTCCCATCTATGTTCCCATTCCCACCTGGAAAATTGAAAACTTTCTACTGCCCTCCTGGCAGTCTATGAGATCCCACAGTGATCTCAATCCATTACCCTCCTAGCAATGTGAAATTCCCCGGTTGTCCTTATGATAGTCTGTGAGATCCTCAACTAATCCCATTTCATCCTCAACATCACTGAGATTTCTCCCAGTCTCTGGCTCACATATCTGAACCCTTTCATCTTCTGGTCTATTGAGGTTTTCAGCATGCCTCAACCATCCTCTTAACAGCCTATGCTATCTTCTAGCCATCAATTCCTTGATTGGCCATTTTGCTTTCGTCTTCATGGGCCATTCATATACCCATATTGACTTTGCATTCTATTGCATCTAAAATGCAAGTTCATCCATTCTTGCCCTCATCTCGGCAATTTTTTCATCCCATTCAGCTTTTCTCATCAGCTCTGGGTCTTTCCTTCCAGCACTCGTATAGCATTTAGTAGCCATCTTGCTGCTCTTGTCTGCCCTGCTGGAAAATCTGTCAATGTCACTCTGATCCTGAGTGTCTCCAGCCTCTTCCTACATTCCTCCTGACCATATTCTTGATTGTTTCCTACATGCAAAAAATCATCAGAGTCTCCAACACTCTGCTTTATTTTCCTTCTCCTCGCTTCCCTTGCCTAAAATCTACAGACAAGATTCAGGCTCTGATACCACTTGATGCCATAGATGCCACCTCTGCCTCGAAAGAGTCTCTGTGTGACCTCCCGGTCTTAAGGATCATTCAGTTTAATTCATGAGCTGAAGCGACTCTTTCAATTCCTTGCTGGAATCTCAATTCAATCGATCCACAATTCCTTTTGGAAACTCCCCTGTGTGAACAGCACTAGGTGCGAGCTCCTTTCTCCCCAAGCAACCACAATGCTATGGCTAAGGGCCTAACCCAAAGTCACTTGTTGCAACCTTGTGATCTCGCAATTTTGTGAGTTGAAGCTCCTGACTCTTCCTTTCCAAATTCACGATACCCGAATTCGCGAAATGGATATAGCTCCTTCTCTGTCAGCACCCTCCACATGTAACCATAGACTAGGGCTTAAATACCAGCAAATCTCTCAACTCATCGCTTCGTGAGTTCATGGGTTGAACTCTCATGCCCTCCTATTGCAATCTCTCAAGATGCGATAAGTCAGCAGCGGGTTGACTCCTCCCTTGACACTTTTCGCTATTCGCAACCTCGCAGGTTGAACCGTCGAGCCTTCACGCTCTTATCCCGCGAATCCCTGAGATGCGATAAATCAACAGAGTGTTGACTCCTTTTTCTAGGAGAAATGTGTCTGCCTATCTATCACGCGGGCCCCACCTTGTGGTTCTACCACGTGTCCACGTGAACCTCGGCTCTTGGCACTTCACGACTTCGACAGTCGAGAAGAGGTTCTCTCAACCTACAAACCTCCGAACGTGCGATGTACAATGAGGCTCTGATCCAATGGTTCTCCCTTGACCTAGATCCAACGACTATCCTTGCTTCTCATGATTTCGCAACTTCGCGACTTGGAGCACCCAACCTTTGGGCTCTCACCTTGCAAACCTCTGATTTCACGAGATCCCTTGATCTCTTCCACCTATCCTCCTCAGACAAATGATCCTGATCCTCTCGCGACTTCGTCACTCGCGAAGTCAAAAGACTTCCCTTTCTAACCTTCGATGTTTGAATCCCTGATATGGTGATCTCGTGACATGTGTCCTCTTTCCAACGAACGGCTTAGATTTCTTCGAGACTTTGCTACTCACGAAGTCAAGATTCTCACCTCAGTGAGTCCTAGTGCCCGAATCTCTGAAATGGACTATTCCATGACATGCATCCTCCTACATATGGATGGCTCAGATCTAATTCTCCCTTTCATGATTTCTGATGTCGAGGGCCCGGACTCTCGTCTTCCGGACTCCTGAGCTCCCGAATGCCGAAATCCCAATACGATACTCCTTCGGGACTTTCACCTCTACTCACGAAGGCTTAACCACTTCACAACTCTTGCCAGATCCAATGGCTGACGAGTATTTAGACCAAGATCTAACGGCTCAGACCTTGTCTTCCACTACGCCTTTCCTACACTGCCTGGACACGAATCCATGGTCCAGATCTTCTCGGCTGATCCGACGGCAGCTGTTGCTCCTCCTGAGCTTTGGTGCTTTCTTCCCGGACTTGGAAGAATTTCCAATTATCAAAGGCTTCTACCTTTTCCTTCTTTCCTCTGTGAACTCTATAACATTGAGTCTCGCCTGCGCGTATAAAAACGTTGTCCCTCCTGAGATTTTCTCCCAAATCCTTGAAGGGTTTTGATTTCTGCACTCCTGCAGAGTCTTCACGCACACAAAGGTGTTATCCGTTCTGAGCTTTCCCTGTAACTCAAATCCTTAAGGAACTCAATCCTTTTCCCTTTCTCTTGTAGATGGAGAATTTAGATGCCCTCCTGGCTATCCTTTACTTAGGCAACCTCTTGCTAAGTGTTTCAGGGTGTTCAGTAACCCTGTGAATGAAGATCCTTCAGCATACTCTTCTCCAAATTTACAGAACTCAATAGAGTCCTCTTCCTATGCCTATTTTCACACTGACTTATCCAAAGTACTCTTCTCCTATGGAAGTAGACCTATCTAGAAGCACTAACAAAGTCCAATATCCCAAGTTGATCCTCACTCGGTGTTCCTAACAAAGCAACAGTTTGATGAGCAAGTTGAGATCTTTAAAGGGTTTTTAGTTGAAAAGTTTTATGGCATACTTGAATATAATCAGGAAGACATAGACAATTGGTTAGTGGACTTCTCTGTGAAAAGTCGGGATATTGAATAAGAATTACATGGAATTTCCCTTGATTTGAGAGACTTGGAGGGAAAATTGTTTAACATCAAAATCCGGCATGAAATCAATGTGACACCAATGAAAAATTACATCGAAGAATGGTTCAAGAAAACTATCGGTAAACTGACCAAGGAAGGGAAAAAAACAGTTGATATGGTTCCTGTAACCGTTGATGAAAATGATAAAAGGACATCATCATGAAAGTGAAGAAGACAAGAGACCATCATAGTAAGTTTATGATGATCATATCCTTCTTTTTCTTTATCAAGTCCTTCATCCAATTATTCCACCTCTTTCACTACAAAGGTTTAACCGAAGACTAATAATTCATATTTTCTTCTTACCAGGTCTTGTTGTTCTTCTACCGCCCACCCTCTTCCTTCTTAAAGATTATTTCTTGTATTTATTTGATTTATGGTCTGCAAGAGCCCCAATCCCAGTCTTTAAGACAAACACATTTAAAATTTCAAAGAATATGTAACAGACTATATATTTTTTAGAAATTTCAAGAGAGCTACTTTGGGAACAATCTTGACTATGCTTTGTAACCCTATTCTCATAATATAAAGTATTTGAGGTTGATATATCATTATCTTTATTTGAGCTGCCCATGTGTCCACTCTGTTAAATTTCTCTTATGCATTCAGATCATCTTCTTTTTATTTTATGTGATCAAAAATATTTATCTTAAACTATGATGGATGTGAGGAAATTTTTCTTATTTGTTTTAAATGTGTGAAGTGTGTCATTCCTGGTCCTTTCTCGTGAACTTTTTTTAAAAATACAACAAAAAAAATTTCCTTTTCTTTTCTCGCAATATTTATGTTTCTTTGAATTACTACAACGGACTTCTGTCAAGTCCCACATTTTGGATATATAGAAATCCCAATAAAATCTAAAGAGGAGTACCACCTGTTGGCAAATATTGAACAAGCAACGAATGCGTGTTGATGATTGTTGTCTTTGATGGCAACAACAGAAATGGCAGGATATGCAGAATTTGGGGATTTGGACGTAAAAGCATAGGATGAACAACATTGAAGAAATCATGCGCATTGAAGAAAACGCGCGCAGCAGAAGTTTACGGAGAAGAAGGAAGATGGTGACTGTCGGATCCCATCCAAATTTCCCGAAAGGCTAATAGCCGTCAGATCTGCAGAAGTTGCGAGGGAGATAAGCCATCGGAGAATCGGGGATCGGGATTTCATATTGCAAAGAACAATGACTACGAAAACCCCGAAATCGCGATATGCGATTTCGCGATTTGATCGCAACCGTTAATCAAGCAGGGATCTGGACCGTTCATTTGTATGGACACGTGGCAGCCAGGAGGCCTTATCGGCAATTCGGGGATAGAGACTTCTTAATGCAAAGAACAATGACAACGAAAACCCCGAAATCACGATATGCAATTTCACGATTTGATCACAGCCGTTAAGCTAAAGAAGTAATCTGGACCATCTATTTGTGTGGACGCGTGGCAGCCATTAAATCCAAGGTGAAATCCCGATGGGATCTGGACCGTCTATTCGTCTAGATACATGGTAGCCGTTAAAGCCAAGGTGAAATCCCGACTGAATTTGAACCGTCAGATCAACATGAGATCTAGACCATTGATCCAAATCACGTCGGTAGACCACGTCACCCAGGGACACGTGGCACAATCAGAGGATGACAGGTGTCAGGTAGATCTAACACTTTAGGCTCATGCAATTCATGAATCAGAGTGACACGTGGCAGGACCTAACACGTATTGAACCATGAGTGACGTCAGCAGAGGACAGGTGGCATCAGAGTTTCGGGGATCGGGATATGATATGTCAAGAACACAATGCATCAAGAACTCCGAAATCGCGAAATGCGATTTCGCGAAGTAATCACAGCCGTTGGATAAGAAC
>ML803688.1:272043-294592 GCA_009831015.1 Picea engelmannii
TGGTGCTCTCAACAAGTTGTAGCTTGTAAAACAGAGGTAGAAGCCTCACATTGAGTTGGTGCTCAATTGTAAATGATGTACAGAACTGCAAAAGACTGCCTATCATTTCGAAGAAGAAGAGGTTTTCTCCCTTTATGGGTTTCATCGTGAAAATCTGTCTTTGTGTGTATGTTATGTGTGACTGATGATCTTTACTCTTACTGTCCATATGTTGTATGTTGGTAGATGACACATGAAGAAATCTTAATAATTATTTAAAAGATATAAAATTGTTTAAGCTTATAAACAACTGATTCACCCCCCCCCCTCTCAGTTGTTTTAGTATTTCCAACACCACCTCTATAAAAACATAGGGGATTTACATCCTCATGAGGTTGTCGTTTCGGTCCTAACGGATTCAAGCGTCAACAGTTTCTTAATTGAATAGTTTTTGAGGTGTAATTTAATTTGTATAGTACCTTTTTTATATAACTTCTATGAAAAAGAATGTGTGTAGAATCAATCAAGTAGGTTGAAGCCTTCAAGGAAAGAAATATTCCAAGAATCAATGGACCTTGTCCCTCGCATACCTATAGAGTGTTGTTGGATTACTAATAATTAATCCTTACAAGAAGAAGTTTGAAAATCAAACGAGATTGACCAAGATATGTTTTCCCTTATTTACTCCTTGATCGAAGGGAAGAGGTCGAGTTCCAAAGAGTATAAATAGGCCTTTAGCATAGGGAAAAAAAATAAAGTTGGAATTATTTTTATTGTGTTAATTTTTATTAAGTAAGCTTTTGTTGAAGACTTGGAGCTATGCTCTTGATGTACCAATGATTTTGATGAAATAAATATGTCTTTGTTCTTATCTTATTATATTTTTCTCAAGGTTTCTTGTGCTTCTTGTGAAGGTCCCAGTCAAGAGGGATCAAGGACCCTATTGTAACTTCTCTTTATTTCATGTTAGTGTGTTATCAGTTAGTCTTTTATTTCTCTTAAAGAATTATATAGTCGTGCATAATAATTTCTTATTTCTGTTAGGCTGGTGTAACTGTTAGCTTCAGCAGGTCTCCTATAGAAAGGGTTGGAATCCTATTGGGATGCTCAAGGGTATATTATCAAGGCTAAAAAACTTAGTAACATCTCATTATATTTTAGTCTAACTTTTTCAATGCTTTGGACGACTTCTACAATATTCTTAGGACTCTTTTGGCATCCTATAGGAGTTTCCTCTAGGATTGTTACATTTCATGTAGAAACTTCATGTAGGATTGTTTTAGCTCAAGTTTCTTAATTTCCTCATTCATCTTTTCAGGAAATTAGTAGTGGACATTAAGGTAACACATGGATTGATATTGGATCAAGGGTTAGGGATAATTTGGTTCATGCAATAGTTCATCTTCTTTGATGCAATTTGATTTCATGCAATAGAATCAGTTTCCATGCTTTATAATCAGTTTATTATTTTCATAGCTTAGTGTGATTTATTTCATGCCAGTAGACTAGATCTCTTTTATTGAATATAGATCAATCATTCTTTCAAGTTGATATGATTTATTATTACAAGTATCTTAAAGTATTTTCTACAATTTATATTCCTGCATAGGTTTCATGCATTAGCCCTTTGATCAATCTCAAACCTAGATTGTTATCAGTGCATTTTGCATATGCTTTGTGCAACACCTCTTAAGTTTGTATGAACCCCGGGTTGACAATTAAAGTAACAAGTCAAGGAGGAAGTATCATTAATGTTTCTATTCCTAGGCCCACCACTTTTTGGCACCATTATAGGGGAGGTGCTAAATATTTCACACTCTTTTTTATTTTATTGTGACCTGGAGGAGTAGGAATGATACATTGGTCACAAGTAAAACCTCATTATATAATTTATGTACTGTAAAATCCCATGTGCTTTCACCTCGAGTGATTATTCATAGTTCTTTGTCATGTTCTTTTAATCTTAGGATTATATGAAAATAAAAGAGAAAATAACTTCATTTCCTTTACATTTATGAATGACTTAACCTAGAGATAAGAGAGGAAAATTTTTACCAAACAACCCCACCCCAAAAACAGGTCAAATTAATCCATAAATTGGACCTAAAACACTTTAAATTTTCTTGGAAAGGGAAGTTAGAGAATTTGAAAACATTTTAGACGAAGTTCAGTCTCCATCACCTTGTACCATGGTTGATGAAGAAGAGATGGTAGAAGTATTTGAGTTTCTTATACGAGAAACCAATGGAGAAACTAAAATGAAAAGTGTTAATCCTTCTGCCTTGCCTCATTTCCATGGTCTTGATTCAGAGGATTCTGACATCTTCTTGTTTTATTTTGTAGTTATTTGTAGAACATATGATTATACTATAGATAAAAAAAAAGATCAAATTTTTTTCGTCTACTATGAAGGATTCATATTTAAGATGGTTCATGATCCTGGAGGGAAACATCATCACAACTTGGGATCAAATGAAGAAAAACTTTAGTGAAAAGTAAAAGGACTATTGCAAAGCAAGGGACACAAGAGATGAGATCTTCAGAATGAGTCAAGGACATGATGAATCTCTAGAATACTTTGAAGAGATATTTCATCTGATCTATAAAAGAGATTACAACTGCACTCTGGATGAGGATTCACTCAAGCTTGTCTTACTCAGAGGAGTAAGAGAAGATCTCTTGGAAACACTAAATATCCTATCTAACGAAGATATCTACGACATGGACTATGATGATAACAAGAAAATATTCAAGAAGCATTCCAGATCCTCAAGGAAGAAAGGTAGAAACGGTAGAGGATTGGTACCTCAATATTCTAACCTTGTAGTCCATATAAAAATGAATTAGGAGGGTTAATAGAAGATATGAAAACTGATATTTTGCATTCTTTAGTTGTGCAAATGGATACCTTGCATATTAATAAGAAATATGAGGAAACAAAAAATGCATCATCTATTTATTTCCCTAAATGCACCAAGAGGCATCCTAGGAATGAATTCCCTTTATAAATCATAGATGTTTGTGGTATTTGTGAAGAAGAACATGCAACTGATAAATATCCTTCTTTTCTAGGATTAAAATCTACACTTCGAAGAGTAGAGGAGAATGTGGAATCGATATGCTTCATCGATCAAAGGAGACCCGAAGCACCAAGACCCTTCCAAATAGGTTTGAACTTCAATCCTTCTCAAAATTTGGGTGCATGTAATACACAAATGTATTCTCAATCTTGGTACAATCCCAACCCATCTCCTTGGATAGTTCCAAATCCATGGAAATACCAAGGGAAACCTATTCCTACTCCATACCAATCATTCCCTAGCATGCCACAGAACCAAAACTCCCAGTGGAATCAACCCACACAAGGATGGTGGCCCCGAGATTTTCAATAACCCACATTAATGCCTCATCCTCCTCGATCTAGTAACACTATTCAAAATAGTGCTCCTCCTGGACAACCACAATTACCTACTCAACCTGCCCCAATACAAATAGCAAGTAGGTTCAACCTATGTACAATAGTGAAACAACTTATTAGACTTACTCCTTGGATGTACAATAAATCAATCTTAGATCAAGAAAATTATTACAACAACAACCAAAAATCAGAAAAAAATGTAGAACCTAAAAAATAAATTATCCTACCACAACTTCAAGCCCTGCCTTATCATGAAAAATAAAATGAAAAGAAAGCCTATACATCTGAAGAGAATGAAATTTTAGTAGAACTTAAGATTTCATGTGTGAAGATACCTCTCCTACAATCCATCAAGGATGTTCCCATTTTTAATAGATTTATCAAATAAGAGTGCATAAGAAGACCAGGGAGAAAACGAAAGGACACCCCTACAATAAATGTTATAGGATAGCTATTTGACCCTTATGCTTGGGAAGATAATTGTACCTAAGTACATGGATCCAGGAATCCCTTTAGTAAATGTACACATCAACAAAACCTTGATCCAAAACAATCTCATAGATTTAGGGGTTGTAATAAATGTTATGTTGAAAAATACCATGTTAATATTGAACCTTCATGGATTCTTGAGAGACACCCCCACTTTCCTCCAAATTGCAAATAGATTTATAGTCAAACTTGAGAGGATGTTGGAAGACATAATGCCCTTATTGATTCTTTAGAATATTCTACTAAATTTTTGGTCCTCCAAACCAAGTCTAAATTCAATTGGTATCCCCTTATGTTGGGAAGGCCTTTCATGGCCAGATCAGATGTATACATCAGTTGTAGGGTAGGAAACATGACTATAACTAATGGTCAAACCCAAAAATATTGTGTCATGTATCCCCTTGCCTAGTCATTAACAACATAAAACCTTCTAGTGTGGGTAGAAGAAGAAGAAGAATAAGACATGATCCAAACTACTTCCTATCCTAGTTGGCGGGTTCACAAAATCTCCAAATCCTAATTGCTCTCGTCCATCCCCGCCACCTTTGCACTTTTCCCAATATGCATTTAGTATGATTTAATGCTAATAACGCATCAAGAAGGCTCTATAAATATCGCCATTAAGAAGCGAAGGTCTCAATGAGATTTCTTATTAAACCACATTAAAGCATGATTTGCAGAATATTATATTATCTCTCTCAAGCACTCATTTCAAATATTATTTGGATTAAAATAATGCTCTCGTCGACTTATGGAAGAAACATCTTGACAACAATTATGCGGAGATACTTTGAACATTTTTGGATGTGAGGACCAGAAATTTCAGTGATCTATAGCGTATTCTTATTGTGCATCCTCGTTTGCTCAGAAGGAAGTGATCTGGACATCCAGAATTGCTCGTGCAGGCTGTGTCCCTGAGGTTTTCGACTGCAAGGAACTGGTGGGTTGGTGCACTGAGAAATATATACCAAGTTAGAGGATTATTCAACTGCAAGGAACTGGTGGGTTGGTGCACTGAGAAATATATACCAAGTTAGAGGATTATTCAACTTCAAGACCATTCTCCTGTCTCTATTTCACCTCAAGTGTTCCGTAAAATGTTGAAGCTCCCTAAGCCAACACTTAATTTCAAAGGAGACGATTGCAGGGATTTCCTGAAAAAAGCACGATAACATCTTGGACCTCTTGCCTAAGATATTGGAGAATCCCATGGCCATCCCTGAAGATATTACCAGGCTACAGGTCAACTTGTTCAAAAACCTCTTTCGGGAAATTTCTTAGTTATTCACCAAAGTGAGAGGCCAACAAAATACCAACAGTATCTCCCATACGATTCTTTATATATTATATTTTATTGTCAAGGAGTAGGCCAATTTCGATTGGGAAAGATGATTTTAATTGAAATCTTTTCCCAATTGTCAGAGTCTAAAAAATATAATAAATTCTTCATGGCTTGTTATTTGGTGTTTGCGATAGTATATTGTTGTCAATTTCCTAAATTGTCTATCTGCAAGAAGGTGAAATGTGAATTTGACCCAATGACCTTTTGGTACCAAGAGTTGTGGATACACAAAGCTTCTTTGCACTTCTATGAAGTTTTCAATGTTTGTTTCTCAGTTTTTAAAGGATTGTTGTTTGGAAAATATACCCCCAGAATATTCGCTCATGCAAGTAAATTCCTGGATAGGACATTGGAGCAAATGGAAAATTACAATCTTATCAGGATTTTTGGTTGTAAGGAAAATCCCTCCTTTCTTCCATATCATATATCTGACATCATTTTTATTACAGAAGTTGCAAGGAAATGCAATTTTTGGCTGCACTTTTTTCATGAGAAACGAAAAAAGCAATTCATACCCTTGCCTTGGACAATTGGGGACTTTGTATTTAGAAATATGAACAAAATCGATGAATTTGCAAACCACTTCCACAATATGAATCTCAAGTATCTTGAAAGGATAAAAGGGTTTGACCCTAACGAAATTTGTGTGGAACATATGTTATGAGTGGGATTTAGCAATTCATTTATCCATATTTTTCTAGGAGAATAAGAAGATAATAAATTGGGCACTCCTACTCACAATGTTGGTGACTTGGAGACGGTACTCAGTACCAATGAATTTTACAAACATAAAGGAAAAGGTCCCAGTGAGAAGAGTGCCCAGTCCCCAATTGTTACTCCTAAGACTACAACATCTTGGAGCAATGCTACAGTGGCCCACCCATCTAGAAAAGTGATCAACAGTAGTTCAAGAAGAGGAGGAGAAAAGAATCCCCCTTTGGGAAAAATTAAAAGCTCTCACAAACTTCCACTGAGGAAAAAGAGGAAAAATGTAGTGCAAGAGGAAGAAGCCCAGCGCATAGAGAGTGATATCAATAGCTTCTCCCTCAAAGATATGGAACTCGAAGAAGACATAGATAAAATATTTCCCAACATTAATCATTCAAGAAGCATGGTCCTCCAGAATCCATCTTTGGAAATCATTAAGAATGAGACCTTCGATGAAGAAGAGCCATTTGTTTTGTAGAGCATTTTTTTTTACAAGGAATACAAAAAAAATGATTAATGAGAAAAGTGATGTAAAGAATAAGAAAGGAAAATCTCATTTAGAGGTTGACCTAAACAATATGCGTCCTTCCCATATTTCTAGAATTCATAGAGCAACCAGAGATTCATTCCATGACTCCATTGGTGGTCTCGAAGCGGAAAATACAAAGTTAAAGGAAAGGATTAAGGAACTAGAAGAGACCTTAATGCCTCTTCCACTTCTTTCCATCCCTTTGGTGATTTTTGGACCCACCATGCCTGCTTCTACATTAAAGGGATCCTAAATCTTACTTACATCAGTCAGGAGCTACGTGGAGAATAATATCAAGAAAAGAATGGCATCGATAACAGAGGCTTGGCAAATTTCTAAAAATATGGTTTCCTTTGGCTCGAGGGCGCATTTATTCCATTAGTATTTTCAATCTAACCTAAATAATGAAGAAGTTTTTTACCTTGATGTCATGATACCATTTGGACTCAAAGTTTTCAATATGAGAGAACTAAGGAGAAGAGAGGAGGACCTTCCCTCTCCAATTCGGATTAAATAGTTGAACGCATGCTAGAAATAAAAGATAAAAAACTTAAAGAACATTGTTCAAACATGCATCCAATCCATATCGAGGGAAGAACTATTCAAAAGACTCATGGAGGTAGACTTATCTGGAAGCACTAACAAAAACCAATATCCCAAGTTGATCCTCACTCGGTGTTCCTAACAAAGCAACAGTTTGATGAGCAAGTTGAGATCTTTAAAGGGTTTTTAGTTGAAAAGTTTTATGTTATACTTGAATATAATGAGGAAGACATAGACAATTGGTTAGTGGACTACTCTGTCAAATGTCAGGATATTGAATAAGCATTACATGGAATTTCCCTTGATTTGAGAGACTTGGAGGGTGAGTTGTTTAACATCAAAATCTGGAATGAAATCAACGTGGCACCAATGAAAAATTACATCGAAGAATGGTTCAAAAAAGCTATCGATAAACTGACCAATGAAGGGCAAGAAACATTTGATATAGTTCCTGTAACCGTTGATGAAAACGATAAAAGGACATCATCAAGCAAGTGAAGAAGACAAGAGACCATCATAATAAGTTTATGTTGATCATATCTTTCTTTTTGTTTATCAAGTCCTTCATCCAATTATTCCACCTCTTTCACTACAAAGGTTTAACCGAAGACTAATAACTCATATTTTCTTCTTACCAGGTCTTGTTGTTCTTCTACCGCCCACCCTCTTCCTTCTTAAAGATTATTTCTTGTATTTATTTGATTTATGGTTCGCAAGAGCCCCAATCCCAGTCTTTAAGACAAACACATCTAAAATTTCAAAGAATATGTATCAGACTATATATTTTTTAGAAATTTCAAGAGAGATACTTTGGGAACAATCTCAACTATGCTTTGTAACCCTGTTTTCATAATATAAAGTATTTGAGGTTGATATATCATTATCTTTATTTGAGTTGCCCATGTGTCCACTCTGTTAAATTTATCTTATGCATGCAGATCATCTTCTTCTTATTTTATGTGATCAAAAATATTTATCTTAAACTATGATGGATCTAAGAAAAATTTTCTTATTTGTTTTAAATGTGTGAAGTGTGTCATTCTTGGTCCTTTCTCATCAACTTTTTTTTTTAAATAAAACAAAAACATTTTCCTTTTATTTTCTCGCAATATTTATGTTTCTTTGAATTACTATGACAGACTTCTTTCAAGTCCCACATTTTGGATATATAGAAATCCCAATAAAATCTAAAGAGGAGTTCCACCTCTATAAAAACGTAGGGGGATTTACATCCTCATGAGGTTTTCGTTTCGTTCCTAACGGATTCAAGCGTCAACAATTGCTTAATTGAATAGTTTTTGAGGTGTAATTTAATGTGTATGGTACCTTTTTTATATAACTTCTATGAAAACAAATGTGTGTAGAAACAATCAAGTGGGTCGAATCCTTCAAGGAAAGGAAGATTCCAAGAATCAAGGGACCTTGTCCCTCACCTACCTATAGAGTGTTGTCGAATTACTAACAATTAATCCTTGCAAGAAGAAGTTTGAAAATCAAACGAGATTGACCAAGATATGTTTTCCCTTATTTCTTCCTTGAACAAAGGGAAGAGATCGGGTTCCAGAGTGTATAAATAGGCCTTTAGCATAGGGAGAAAACATAAAGTTGGAATTCTGTGCATTGTGTTAATTTTTATTAAGGAAGCTTTTGTTGAATACTTGGAGCTCTGCTCTTGATGTACCACTGATTTTGATGAAATAAAAATGTCTTTGTTCTTATCTTATTAGATTTTCCTCAAGGTTTCGTGTGCTTCTTGTGTAGGTCCCAGTCAAGAGGGATCAAGGACCCTATTGTAACTGCTCTTTATTTCATGTTAGTGTGTTATCAGTTAGTCTTTTATTTCTCTTAAAGAATTAGATAGTCATTCATAATAATTTCTTATTTCTGTTAGGCTGGTGTAATTGTTAGCTTCAGCGGGTCTCTTATAGAAAGGGTTGGAATCCTATTGGGATGCTCAAGTGTATATTATCAAGGATAAAAAACTTAGTTACATCTCATTATATTTTAGTCTAAATTTTTCAATGCTTTGGACGACTTCTACAATATTTTTAGGACTCTTTTGGCATCCTATAGGAGTTTCCTGTAAGATTGTTACATTTCATGTAGAAACTTCATGTAGGATCGTTTTAGCTCAAGTTTCTTAATTTCCTCATTCATCTTTTCAGGAAATAAGTAGTGGACAATAAGATAACACATGGATTGATATTGGATCAAGGGTTAGGCATAATTTGGTTCATGCAATAGTTCATTTTCTTTGATGCAATTTGATTTCATGCAATAGAATTAGTTTCCATGCTTTATAATCAGATTATTATTTCCATAGCTTAGTTTTTTTTCTTTCATGCCAGTAGACTAGATCTCTTTTATTGAATATAGATCAATTGTTCTTTTAAGTTGATATGATTTTATTCTTACAAGTATCTTAAAGTATTTTCTACAATTTATATTCTTGCATAGGTTTCATGCATTAGCCCTTTGATCAATCTCAAACCTAGATTGTTATTAGTGCATTTTGCATATGCTTTGTGCATCACCTCTTAAGTTTGTATGAACCCCGGGTTGACAACTAAAGTAACAAGTCAAGGAGGAAGTAGCATTAATGTTGCTATTCCTAGGCCCACAACTTTTTGGCACCATTGTCGGGGAGGTGCTAAATATTGCACACTTTTTTTATTTTATTGTGACCTGGAGAAGTAGGAATGATACATCGATCCCAAGTCCAACCTCATTATATAATTTATGTAGATTAAAATCCCATGTGCTTTCACCTCGAGTGATTATTGATAGTTCTTTGTCATGTTCTTTTAATCTTAGGATTATATGAAAATAAAAGAGAAAATAACTTCATTTCTTTTACAATTATGAATGACTCAACTAGAGATAAGAAAGGAAATTTTTTACCAAACAACCCCACCCCAAAAACAGGCCAAAGTAATCCATAAATTGGACTTGAAACACTTTAAATTTTCTTGGAAAGGGAAGCTAGAGAATTTAAAAACAGTTTAGACAAAGTTCATTCTCCATCACCTTGTACCATGGTTGATGAAGAAGAGATGGTAGAAGTATTTGAGTTTCATATACGAGAAACCAATGGAGAAACTAAAATGAAAAGTATTAATTCTTTTGCCTTGCCTCATTTCCATGGTCTTGATTCAGAGGATTCTAACATCTTGTTTTATTTTGTAGTTATATGTAGTGCATATGATTATACTACAAGTAAACAAAAGCTCAAACCTTTTTCGTCTACTATGAAGGATTCATATTTAAGATGGTTCATGATCCTGGAGGGAAACATCATCACAACTTGGGATCAAATGAAGAAAACCTTTAGTGAAAAGTAAAAGGACTATTGCAAAGCAAGGGACACAAGAGATGAAATTTTCAGAATGACTCAAGGACATGATGAATCTCTAGAATACTTTGAAGAGATATTTCATCTAATCTATAAAAGAGCTTACAACTGCACTCTGGATGAGGATTCACTCAAGCTTGTCTTACTCAGAGGAGTAAGAGAAGATCTCTTGGAAACACTAAATATCCTATCTAACTGTTAAATTTATATGCAGCAGTGAGAGCCATTCTCTTGGACGATGGCCAAGACCCTAGATATGTCTAGGGCCCCTGGACTGGGTCCAGGGTACCCATGCCTGGGGCATGGGTTTCTTGGTCTGGGACCAAGATATTAAAGACCCTAGATATATCTAGGGCCCCTGGACTGGGTCCAGGGTACCCATGCCTGGGGCATTGGGTTTCTTGGTCTGGGACCAAGATATTAAAGACCCTAGATATATCTAGGGCCCCTGGACTGGGTCCAGGGTACCCATGCCTGGGGCATTGGGTTTCTTGGTCTGGGACCAAGATATTAAAGACCCTAGATATATCTAGGGCCCCTGGACTGGGTCCAGGGTACCCATGCCTGGGGCATTGGGTTTCTTGGTCTGGGACCAAGATGTTAAAGACCCTAGATATGTCTAAGGCCCCTGGACTGGGTCCAGGGTACCCATGCCTGGGGCATGGGTTCTTGGTCTGGGACCAAGCAGATAAAAGCCCCTAGATATATCTAGGGCCCCTGGACTAGGTCCAGGGTACCCATGCCTGGGGCATGGGTTTCTTGGTCTGGGACCAAGATGTTAAAGACCCTAGATATGTCTAGGGCCCCTGGACTGGGTCCAGGGTGCCCATGCCTGGGGCATGGGTTGATCCTTGGTCTCTGACCTTGGTGTATAAGACCTCAGGAAAAGTCTTGGGGATACTTGATTCTAAATCAAGTACTTGATGGTACATGACTTTCCTTGAAGAAGGACATAACCACAAGAGGGATAAGTCCCATATGCAGTGATGATAAAGTAATAGGTTCACCATATGATTTGAAGGAATGAGTAATGCCACCTTGCAACCCTTGGTTAATTGTTTTGGGTTTTTATTGATTTATTTAGGGGTTATGTTTTAAAGTTAAACATTAAATAATTGTCACATGTTTAAATTTATAATTTAAACATATGACTCTTTAATGTAACTTAACTAGCCCTAACCTTGCCCTAACCTTGCCCTAACCTTGCCCTAAATACTATTTAAAGAACCCCCCCTACACCTATCTATCATTCATCCTACTTGTGATAGCGTGGGGATTCTTCTTGTCTGCGGCCTCAGTCCTTTGTTGTTGTGTGGAGTAGCCTCTGTTGTTATCTGATGCTGTAGTGATCCCTTGAGGGTTAGCTGCAGCCTTCCTTTTGTTCTACTGTGTATCCTAAGTTGTTGCGGGTGTCCTTATTGTTGTCGTCTCCTGTGCTGAGGGTTGTCGTCCATTGCTATAGCTGCTCTGTGTGTGCTGAGGTTTGTCGTCCATTGCTATAGCTACTCTGTGTGTGTTGAGGGTTGTCGTCCATTGCTACAGCTACTGTGTGTTTGCTGGGGGGTGCCATGTCCCATTTTGCTGTGGGTTTTCATTGCTGTAAGGTGTATCCTCTTGAGGATACAACCCTTCCTCAGATCTTTTGTTTAAGGTTCTTATCCCTTGGCTTTGCTGAGTTGGATCTTCAATGTGTGAGCAGTGAGTTAATGACCCTATCCTAGTCTGTTGTTCTGCCCCCATGAAAGGGTATTTCTGAAGGGTTACTATTTGGTAAAGCTCCTACACTGTCCATTGAAGAAACAAGGGTTTACTTACAGTCCTGTGTGTATAGATCTGAAGGTTTCTTGGGTAAAGCTTTTGGCTGGGAAGGGTTTGGTCTTTTGTGTTTTGTTCCAGTGACCCTTGAACTTGGTGGCTTGAAAGTTCCTTCATTCTTTGGCATAAAAGATCCACTTGATCTATGAACTGAACCTTTGTCTGAGCATAACAACCGGATCTATTTCTATTGTGGTTACAGTACTATCTTCTGAGGTAGGTTGTTGTACTAGGTACGTTTCCTACTTGTTTCTCCTTGAGTTAGATCTGATCTTATTATAGATTTTTTTATGCTCATTGTAAATTGATTAAGCAGAGTTTTAGAACTGTGTTATATAGATCTGTTATTGTATCTAAAGAGTTGTTCATTACTGTCTATGATCTGAATGTATAGATCTGATGTTGTCTTTGATCTGAAACTTGTTCATCATTTAGATCTATTGTTATCTGATCTTAGCTTAAAGAACTACTGTTAGATCTGAGAAAATTTCTGAGTTCTTCTCTTTTGCTGCTAATGTATATTATAGATCTATCTTTCATATGCTCTTATCTCAGTTTAAGTTACAGATCTAAGTTGTTCTTGCATTGAAATTAAAAAAAAGACTGTTGTTTTCAAATTTACCCTAAATCTAACATGGAATCAGAGCTATGGATGTGAAAGGAGCTCAAGAATAAGTCTTGAGCCCACGTAGATCCTACACTGGGTATTTGTTTTGCAGATCAGGAGATTTTTGAAAGGAACTTAAATCTCTGTCATGGAAAGAGCACAGCGTCTGTCAGAAGAGGAGGCTGTAGCAGCAGCAGCTTGTGCAGCACTGGAGGTCGTGACCAAAAATAAGTTCTCAGAAATGAGTGCTTCTAGGAACAATATGTCAGTAAACAAGTACTATAACTTGGCACATGTTGTAAATGAAAATATCATTAGACAACCATCTATGCTGCGGGTCGGAACTTTGAGAGATTATCAACCTGTTGGGTTGCAATGGATGCTTTCCTTGTATAACAACAAATTAAATGGAATTCTTGCGGATGAAATGGGTCTTAGCAAGACTGTACATGTAAATTCATTTTCGTTAATTTGGTATACATTTGGGATCATCAGTCACATACTCAGCCTATGTTTCCCTGTGATAGATATCTATTCCATGTAAATCTAGTTCATAAGCAGTTCATTGAGCCAAAGCTTCTTAAGGTCTAGAAAACAATGGCTTTTCAATGGCATTATATGCTAGGAATCACAAACCTTATTAAGTGGAAACATAGGATGTAAGAATTTTTCCAGTGAAACAGAAACCTGGAAGTTTGCTGAGTTTTGGGCAGTATCTAAAGAGGAGAGTGATTTCATGCTAAAAGTGTTAGTGCCTCCTTATTTTTTTTAAACTGTATCATTCTATGGGAGGGGATTAGCGTATATTGAGTTTTCTTGCAAGATGACATCTATTTACTAGTGCCTAAATCAAATAAGTATTGAAATTCTTGAATGGTCTGTAGAATTTGTTGGATGCAGAAATCCACACATCTCCAGGTCATGAAGTCCAATAGTAGAATAGCCTGCTGGTGGGGTAGAGGTCCCAGGCTTGATTTCTAGCATGTCCAGTTTTGAATCATAGTAACACTGTCATTTTATTCTAAAGGTCTTCACTAGACTTCTCCTCTATACTGTTTGATTGTAAATTAATTGACAAACTCAGTTGAGAGAAGGTACTAATGCAAAATGAAAAATGCAAATTGCTTGGAAAAGACTGATGCAAAATGCCTGGAAAACAATCATCATCTGAAGATGATAGGTGATAATCTTGTTTTTGAGAATGATATCAAACATGTCAATCTTATTAGTCTTGACACTTGTATAGTTTTCATGTCTAGTTGCTTCACTGTGTAAAGCAAGTTAACTATGGTCCCTTGTGCCACTGTGTATATGCACTAAAGCTATGATCCTCTCTGAAGCAGGTTGTACTCCCCTAAAGTTTAAAGTTTAGACTATAAGAGGTTAGAGTAACCATGTTGCTCTGAAGGTGTTCTTACTTCAGCAGCATAGTAGTACACTGCAGTTTCCCTTTGACAGAGAAGTGTACTTACTCTGTATCAGTCTTGTTCTGTGTGCAGGGAGGTTGAAGGCACAGTCAAGAGAAGCATTAGATTGTAATGAGATTCTTAAACTGTGAAATTGACAGCACCTTATGCATATTCATGTTTCACGTTACAAAGAGTAAACATTACATTGAGTGAAATGGCCTTGGTACTTAGCTTTGAATAAGATAACTCTTGACAATACAGTCTTTGACATATTTTCTTATGGATGAGTATGCACAGGACTATAAGTGATTCACTTACGGATATTAAAGTTATTTAAATTGACAGATTTATTTCTGTAGAAATTCTGGTTAATTTGAGTCAGTAGCATGATATGAAGCTCATGCTCATCTCAAGCCTAAGCAAGTTTCATGTACACCTCACTTGCATGGACACTAAACTAAATACTGTCAGAACCTCATATAATCAAGGAAGCTATGATCCCATCACCTACCTTTTTTTGATAAAGGTTAATCCTTTCTCCTTGATTGGAAACCTAGCTGTCCGTTGATCTTTTGTGAAAGACAACATCTAACCTTGGGCTGATTCCTTCAGTCAAAAATTCCAACTGTGTATCCTAGTAGATGGGATAAAATTTTGTTTTGAGGAGATCCTACTAATCTCATTTTTGTATTTGAGTCATTGGCACAGGAACTCAAAAGTCTGAGTCATCTTTTCATCCCAAAAAGTTAAGACACCTGATCAGAATCAAATTGACAGAGGGAGCAAACTGACAGAAAGGAAGATTTCTTGGACTCAGAGGGAGCAGTCTCTGAATATGGGTTAGTCCTTGTCCAACAACAAAATCAGCAGCTTAATAGAATCCAATAATTCTATAAGTTTCCTTGAGAGGAAACCAACCTGATGGCAAGAAATATTAAAGGAAGCGAAGAGCCTCTAGCACCTAAAGGCACTGGCACAGGAAGCAGAAACTAGATGTATATTCTGGGTCTCTAGATGAAGTGAATCATGATTGATTCAGAAACTTCCTCAATTGAAATAAGGAAGGTTACTGCAACAGTAAAGAATGATGTATGGTCTATAAGAGGATATACTTGTGACTCATGATCCTTACCTTCATCAGGATCCTTTTGTCACTTTCTTGTTTTGAATACTTCATCTGCCAGATGTTAAGCTTGTTTTTAACAGTGAAGTAAAACAAGAATCTATCCATGAAAAGAACCTCGTGGATTATAACTCTGGGAGCTCGGTATGACAAAAAAAATTTAGATCATCCTTGTGTGAAGATTGTTCAAATTCTTCATCTGTTTCTTACAGGGAAAATTTTTATAGCTCAGACTAAGAGGGAGCTTTTATAAAGAGATTGAGATGAAAGACTTAGATCTTTCACATTACTGAGCTTGAATTTTTTGGCAGAAAGTAGGAGAGATATCTCTCTCACAGGGAAAATATGTAATCGATGTGCTTCACAGTTTTGGCAGGATAAACTGCAAATACATGAGCACACAAATGATCTCTAATTTAAAGAATCTACGAGATCAGGCCTCAAGCTCAGATCCAAAAGTTCTCACCTTACAGATCAGTGATTTATCTCGTATATACGAGAACAGACATCTGGTATACGGTAAGTGTTCTCAGTCAGGTCATATGTSAACCGAAASATTTACRTACAGTTACTGTGAAACACATTMTGAGACACGGTCTCAGATWCACCTCAAGTAGAGGTATATGGCTCCATGGTTTCACAAATCYAGATCGKATGGGMAGTACAGTGGATCTGAAAGGAACTTCAGGTTATGGCTTCAGTTTGGGTTCARCAATGATTTCCTGGTCCAGCAGGAAATAGGGCTCCATAGCCCAATGCACTGCAGAAGYTGAATACATTGCTGCTAGYGCTGCAAGTAGAGAAGCAGTGTGGCTCAGGSAGTTTTCTCTCAGACTTGTTCAGTTYAGAGCTTGAACCCACAGTCATYCACTGTGTCAAATCAGAAYAGTGTTRAGCTCACTAAGAACCCTGTGTTTWCGAAACACATTGTGATGAGATATTACTATGTCCGATACATAGTTCAGAAGAAAGTTCTCAGCATTCAGCAGAASAGACAACAGACATTTTCACCAAGCCACTGTCCTTGACAAAGTTTGTATACTTTCGTGACAAGTTTGGTGTAGCTGAGAATGCCTCTCTTGCTGAGAGGGAGTGTTAAATTTATATGCAGTAGCGAGAGCCATTCTCTTGGAGGATGGACAAGACCCTAGATATGTCTAGGGCCCCTGGACTAGGTCCAGGGTACCCATGCCTGGGGCATGGGTTTCTTGGTCTGGGACCAAGATATTAAAGACTCTAGATATATCTAGGGCCCCTGGACTGGGTCCAGGGTACCCATGCCTGGGGCATTGGGTTTCTTGGTCTGGGACCAAGATATTAAATACCCTAGATATATCTAGGGCCCCTGGACTGGGTCCAGGGTACCCATGCCTGGGGCATTGGGTTTCTTGGTCTGGGACCAAGATATTAAAGACCCTAGATATATCTAGGGCCCCTGGACTGGGTCCAGGGTACCCATGCCTGGGGCATTGGGTTTCTTGGTCTGGGACCAAGATATTAAAGACCCTAGATATATCTAGGGCCCCTGGACTGGGTCCAGGGTACCCATGCCTGGGGCATTAGGTTTCTTGGTCTGGGACCAATATGTTAAAGACCCTAGATATGTCTAGGGCCCCTGGACTAGGTCCAGGGTACCCATGCCTGGGGCATGGGTTCTTGGTCTGGGACCAAGCAGATAAAATCCCCTAGATATATCTAGGGCCCCTGGACTAGGTCCAGGATACCCATGCCTGGGGCATGGGTTTCTTGGTCTGGGACCAAGATGTTAAAGACCCTAGATATGTCTAGGGCCCCTGGACTGGGTCTAGGGTGCCCATGCCTGGGGCATGGGTTGATCCTTGGTCTCTGACCTTGGTGTATAAGACCTCAGGAAAAGTCCTGGGGATACTTGATTCTAAATCAAGTACTTGATGGTACATGACTTTCCTTGAAGAAGGACATAACCACAAGAGGGATAAGTCCCATATGCAGCGATGATAAAGTAATAGGTTCACCATATGATTTGAAGGAATGAGTAATGTCACCTTGCAACCCTTGGTTAATTTTTTTGGGTTTTTATTGATTTATTTAGGGGTTATATTTTAAAGTTAAACATTAAATAATTGTCACATGTTTAAATTTCTAATTTAAACATATGACTCTTTAATGTAACTTAACTAGCCCTAACCTTTCCCTAACCTTGCCCTAACTACTATTTAAAGAACCCCCCCCCCCTACACCTATCTATCATTCATCCTACTTGTGATAGCGTGGGGATTATTCTTGTCTGCGGCCTCAGTCCTTTGCTGTTGTGTGGATCGGCCTCTGTTGTTCTCTGCTGCTGTAGTGATCCCTTGAGGGTTAGCCACAGCCTTCCTTTTGTTCTACTGTATATCCTAAGCTGTCGCGGGTGTCCTTATTGTTGTTGTCTCCTGTGTTGAGTGCTGTCGTCCATTGCTATAGCTGTTCTGTGTGTGTTGAGGGTTGTCGTCCATTGCTATAGTTTTTGTGTGTGTGTTGAGGGCTGTCGTCCATTGCTACAGTTACTGTGTGTTTTCTGGGGGGTGTCGCGTCCCATTTTGCTATGGGTTTTCATTGTTGTAAGGTGTATCCTCTTGAGGATACAACCCTTCCTCAGATCTGTTGTTTAAGGTGCTTATCCCTTGGCTTTGTTGAGTTGGATCTTCAATGTGTGAGCAGTGAGTTAATGACCCTATCCTAGTATGTTTTTCTGCCCCCATGAAAGGGTATTTCTGAAGGGTTACTATTTGGTAAAGCTCCTACACTGTCCATTAAAGAAACAAGGGTTTACTTACAATCCTGTGTGTATAGATTTGAGGGTTTCTTGGGTAAAGCTTTTGGCTGGGAAGGGTTTGGTCTTTTGTGTTTTGTTCCAGTGACCCTTGAACTTGGTGGCTTGAAAGTTCCTTCATTCTTTGGCATAAAATATCCACTTGATCTATGAACTAAACCTTTGTCTTAGCATAACAACCGGATCTATTTATATTGTGGTTACAGTACTATCTTCTGAGGTAGGTTGTTGTACTAGGTACGTTTCCTACTTGTTTCTCCTTGAGTTAGATCTGATCTTATTATAGATTTGTTTATGCTCATTGTAAATTGATTAAGCAGGATTTTAGAACTGTGTTATATAGATCTGCTATTCTATCTAAAGAGTTGTTCATTACTGTCTATGATCTGAATGTATAGATCTGATGTTGTCTTTGATCTGAAACTTGTTCATCATTTAGATCTATTGTTATCTGATCTTAGCTTAAAGCACTACTGTTAGAACTAAGAAAATTTATGAGTTCTTCTCTTCTACTGCTAATGTATATTATAGATCTATCTTTCATATGCTCTTATCTCAGTTTAAGTTACAGGTCTAAGTTGTTCTTGCATTGAAATTAAAAAAAAGACTGTTGTTTTCAAATTTACCCTAAATCTAACACTAACGAAGATATCTACGAGATGGACTATGATGATAACAAGAAAATATTCAAGAACCATTCCAGATCCTCAAGGAAGAAAGGTAGAAATGGTAGAGGATTGGTACCTCAATCTTCTGACCTTGTAGTCCATATAAAAAATGAATTAGGAGGGTTAATAGAAGATATGAAAGATGATATTTTGCATTCTTTAGCTGTGAAAATGGATACCTTGCATATTAATAAGAAATAGGAGGAAACAAAAAATGCATTAGCTATTTATTTTCCTAAATGCACCAAGAGGCATCCTAGGAATGAATTCAGTTTAGAAATCATAGATGTTTGTGGTATTTGTGAAGAAGATCATGCAATTGATAAATATCCTTATTTTCTAGGATTAAAAGATACACTTCGAAGAGTAGAGGATAATGTGGAATCGATATGCTTCATCGATCAAAGGAGACCCGAAGCACCAAGACCCTTCCAAATAGGTTTGAACTTCAATCCTTCTCAAAATTTTGGTGCATGTAATATACAAATGTATTCTCAAGCTTGGTACAATCCCAACCCATCTCCTTGGACAGTTCCAAATCCATGGCAATACCAAGGGAAGCCTATTCCTACTCCATACCAATCATTCCCTAGCATGCCACAGGACCAAAACTCCCAGTGGAATCAACCTACACAAGGATGGAGGCCCCGAGATTTTTAACAACCCACATTAATGCCTCATCCTCCTCGATGTAGTAACACTATTCAAAATAGTGCTCCTCCTGGACAACCACAATTACCTACTCAACCTACCCCAATCCAAATAACAAGTAGGTTCAACCTATGTACAATAGTGAAACAACATATTAGACTTAATCCTTGGATGTACAATAAATCAATCTTAGATCAGGAAAATTATTACAACAACAACCAAAAATCATAAAAAAATGTAGAACCTAAAAAATAAAACATTATCCTACCACAACCTCAAGCCCCGCCTTATCATGAAAAATGAAATGAAAAGAAAGCCTATACATCTGAAGAGAATGAAATTTTAGGAGAACTTAATATTTTGTGTGTGAAGATACCTCTCCTACAATCCATCAAGGATGTTCCCATTTTTAATAGATTTATCAAATAAGAGTGCATCAGAAGACCAGGGAGAAAACAAAAGGACACCCGTACAACAAATGTTATAGGATAGCTATTCGACCCTTATGCTTGGGAAGATAATTGTACCTAAGTACTTGGATCCAGGAATCCCTTTAGTAAATGTACACATCAACAAAACCTTGATCCAAAACAATCTCATATATTAAGGGGTTGTAATAAATGTTATGTTGAAAGATACCATGTTAATATTGAACCTTCATGGATTCTTGAGAGACACCCCCACTTTCTTCCAAATTGCAGATAGATCCATAGTCAAACTTGAGAGGATGTTGGAATACATAATGCCCTTATTGATTCTTTAGAATATTCTACTAAATTTTTGGTCCTCCAAACCAAGTCTAAATTCAATTGGTATCCCCTTAACTTGGGGAGGCCTTTCATGGCCACATCAGTTGTAGGGTAGGAAATATGACTATAACTAATGGTCAATCCCAAAAATATCATGTCATGTATCCCCTAGTCATTAACAACATAAAACCTTATAGTGTGGGTAGAATAAGAAGAAGAAGAAGAATACATGATCCAAACTACTTCCTATCCTATCTACACAATTAGCACAGTGTTGGCTAGTAGCAAAATTGATGCGGACACCTTCCTTTTAAATTTTATGAAAAACTAATATCTTGTTGATGTGAGAATAGAAGGGATGAATGATGAAATTAATTATGAAATTTATGCTAATAAGAAAACAGAAATATGGGAAGAACAATTCATAGCTTAAAATATAAATCCCTCTATTAAGACTATATAAATCAACCATGCAAAAACACTCAAAATCAACACAAAGCTTACTAATCAACAAGAACAAAAAGTATTAGATGTGATGAAAAGAAACATTGCAACATTTGCATGGGATTATAAGGATATGAAAGGAATTTATCCTTCCATATGTACTCATCATATTTACATAAAGGAAGACTACATACCTATTACGCAACCCCAAAGAAGGATGAACCATTCATTGAAGGACATAGTTAAACAAGAATTGCAAAAGTTGTTAGATGTCAGATCCATTCATCCAATTTTAGATAGTGAGTGGGTCTCTCCCCTAGTTATTATTCCTAAAAAGAATGGGAAATGGAGGATATGTGTGGATTACCAAGAATTAAAAAAGGCTACAAGAAAAGACCATTTTCCCCTACCCTTCTTTGACCAAGTCCTGGATGTCTTAGCTAGGAAAGAATATTTTTAATTCCTAGATTGATTTAGTGGATACAACCAAATTCATATCATTCCTGAATACCAAGAAAAAACAACATTTACCTGTCCCTAGGACACATTTTCCTATAAAGTCCTTCCATTTGTCCTATGTAGTACCCTAGCTACATTCCAAAGAGAAATACTTAGTATCTTTTCAAAATGCATCCATGACAAAGAAGAGATGTATATGGAAGACTTCACCCATTATGTAAACTCATTCGATGAAGCCTTAGACAATATGTATAAGGTTCTCCAAATATGTGAAGAAATGAACTTCTCCCTCAGAAACGACAATTCAAAAGTGATGTTGAATGAAGGGATTGTGTTAGAACACCATCTATCCTCCAGAGGGATTGAAGTATACAAAAATAAAATCTATATCATCACAGCACTACCTACCCCTCTGAAACCAAAATATATTAGAATTTTTATTGGACATGTAGGTTACTACATGAGATTCATCAAAGACTTCATTAAAATAGCTTCTCCTATGTTTTCCCTGCTATTCAAAGATGTAGATTATTTTTGGACTTTAAATTGTCAATAAGCATTTGAAACAATTAAAGAAATACTCTCAATTAATCCTATACTATAGGGTATGAATTGGACTCTTCCCTTTCATATTCATACAGATGCATCATATAAATTTGTAGGAGTAGTCTTGGGAAAAAATAAAGATAAAATTCCCTATGCAAGCCATTTTATAAGAAAAAACTTAACTGGTGCAGAGCTAAACTACATTGTTACAAAAAAAGAATTTTTTAATAGTAATCCATGCTCTCAAAAATTTTATACAATATGTTACAGGGTATCAATTTTTTGTACATATTGATCATGCTACCATCAAATATTTGATGAATAAACATGATATAAATGGTAGAATAATCAGGTAAAAAAAAAATTTACAACAATTTTACCTAACCATTCTTGATCAACTTGGGAAGAAAAATGTTGTTGCAAATTTCTTATCCAAGTTGAAAATTCCTACTGAAGAAGGCATGATAGATGATAATTTTATAAATGAACACCTCTTTGAAATAACAACACAAACCATCTGGTTTGCTGACATAGCCAATTATCTGACAAAAAGGAGGTTTCCTCAACATTTTTCCTACCATGAAAGATGTAAAATCGTCAAGAAAAGCACAACCTATATTTGAGTAGTAGGATATCTATTCAAACTTGGCCAATACCAAGTCCTAAGAAGATGTATGAGAGAGTATGAAGTGTGTGATATCCTATATTTCTTTCATGATTAACCATGTGGAGGACACTTTGCAGCAAAGAGAATAGCCTACAAGATCTTGGAAGATGGATACTATTGGGGGTAAAATCATGAAGCTGGGTAACACTTTCGTGACAATCGGGTCTCCAAAATTTCTAGCGGCAATTTTTCGGCCGAACAAATATTACTTTCGGCCGAAATATTATTCGGCCGAAAATTTTCACGTCAAATTTAACGGT